>JAQFZM010000251.1:0-41981 GCA_034695785.1 Galumna obvia
TCTCTCTCTCTCTCTCTCTAAAGAAATGATATGTTTTGTCAAAGAAAATGCTTACAACATAAAGTCCTGTTCCCAATTGGGGTTACATCCTTTAACTGTAACTGTCGTTGACTTCACATTTTGTAGTTTTAGTGTCACATAAGAACTGAATTGACCTGTTTTTTAGAAAATCAATTAAAGAAATATCATCCAAACTTTTTTCTTACCATCAGTTCCGATGAGTTGTGCCCTTCGGACTATTGATTATTTAAAAAAAATATTTTAGATTTAAAATTATATGTCTATAAATTCTGTAAATTCAGAAAAGTAAGGAAATAAGCAAGCTATTTTTTATGAAACAAAAGAAAAACCAATTCTTTTTCAGTAATTCATTTTAAATCTTGATAATAATAATATTGATCAAGGAATATTTGCTCAATCTATATAATCTAATAAAATTTTAGAAATAAGAAAAAGAACCTTGATAATATTAATAATTCAATTTTAAGACAAAGGAAATAAAAAGAAAAAACACTAACAAAACGTTTGAAACAAAAAGTGATTTAAAAGCTCTGATTCTTTTCTATTGATTTTTGGGTCATTTAATTGTTTTCAACTTATCTCCAGAAAAAGGGAATCCTTTCTATTGGCCAAACAATAATCAAATTAAGTTAAAAGAATATAAAGATTGCTTTTTTATAAATAATAAAATTGTCCTTGATCCTATTGAACGATAATAATCACTTTACAATTTAAAACAAATTTAAAAACAATTTTTTTTAACTTTAAATAAATAATATTTTCTTTGAAAATAAAGTCATAAAATATTTTTTCAAATATAAATTGAAAAAAAACTAAATAAATACTATAAAATGTAAAGACATTAAAAGATGACATTTTTATTGCTAAAGTTTTCAAATCGATTTCAACGAAATGTCAAGAAAATTATTGCATGATGATTCATTAAATTCAATGTCTCAGATGACAAAAATCAAGGGTAAAGTAATAAACATTTTATAAATTCGGAATTTTATAGTAAGAAATATTTTAAGTCATATTAAGTGATTTATTTTTATAAATGGCTTATCGTTTGATAATATGATAAAAATAAAAAGTTTGAGTATCACTGAAGTGGTAATCAATGAATTGGTCATCAATGAAGTGGTCGTTCACTTTCATTCATTTTTCATTTGATTAATAATTCATTTTCTATTTTAGTCTTTTGTTTATATTTTATCTAAAATTAAGTTAAGTTATTCAAGTAAATCACTTTGACTCATATCTTTTCTTATATTAGAAACTAGGTCATTTTTTTTGTTACTTTCGAATTTAAACTTTATATGGAATTCTTGAAAGAAAGTAACCCTTTTATGGTAATAAGTTATTACTAATAACATTGAAACAAAAAATTTTAATATAAAATCAAATTTCATTAATTTTTTGATTTAAAGAAAGAAATTTAGTTTATGTTTATGGGGTTATTCTTAAGAGTTTATGTCAATTGTAAATTATATTCATTTTTGATATCGATCTGAGTTTTACATAACACTAATTACTGAAGTATTTTTTTTTGAGAAACACTACAATAAGTATACAAAAAGTAAAGTATATCTCAAAAAAAAATATTTAAGAAACTTTTGTGATTTTAGTCTCAAAGTTTAAATCGATTCTCTTTTAAATTGAAATACTCTTTTAAGAGACATAATTGAAACTATGTTTTATACAACATTAGAATGATCATGCAACTAACATGCAATGTTTTTTAGTTAAAACATTTGTAGTTTTTGAGAAACAAAACTCTATTTAAAATTTGTTAACAATTTATTCAATCACTACTTCTATTAAATGTAGGCTTTAATCAAACATTTGAGTGAATTATTATTCTTTAGATCAGATTTTAGTAAAGAATAAAAGATAAGAAGATTTGATTTCGACAATACTTTTAATATAAAAATTCATTTAATGAAACATAAAAATTAATTTCACTAATTTTCTTAACTCTAATTTTATTTGAGCCTCATTTTATCAAAGGTGACATTTCTAAAACATTTTCAAATACAATTGAAATGATTAAGGTATTAACATTTTATATCTTAATTACTAATAATTGTATTTTTTGTTGAAATTATTAATTATTAAAACAATAAGTTTTATAGAAAAATTAAATTAAATTCACATTAAGTTATATAATCATTAAAATATAATAGAATAGAATAGCGATAGAATTCTAATGACATTAATTATAAAGAATTTGAATTTATCTCATTTTATGAATTATTTATTTGATCTAAAGAATGAAAATATTTTATTTTATAAATATTAGCTCTCATTTCATCTCATTTTGAAATAAAATAAACTTTTTTTTATATTAAAAATAATTCAAATGATTAAATAATTAAAAATTTTTATTTATAAATAAATGATTCAAAAAAGTTTCTAATAATTATATAAACTTAACTTGGTAACAGTAGTAGTAGTGGGATATATTGACTTTAATGATAAAATTTTGGTAATATTAGAGAAAGTGATAATTCAAAAGTCGATTAAATTAAATCCTTTAATAAACTAAAAGAGAGTTATTTAGCTCACGATTTATCAAAATTTACGGGTAATCAGAATCGAAACCTTTTGTCAATATTTGCTCAAATATTAAGCTTTTAAATGAATGAATTATTTATTTATTCATTTGTAACAAAAAATATTCTGATTTTAAAAATGATTTAATCTATAAATAGTGACCACTATTTATAGATAGGATTTGAAATATTCATTAAAAAACTTTAAGAATATTCGGATAAAAACAGAATTTTTAAATAAAAATCAAACGATTCTCTATTAAAATATCGATTAATAAATAATGAAATGATAATGAGGTCAAACCATGTCTTACCGGTCACACAAAGCAAAGACATGTCGATTCTGTCTTTTGGTTTAAATGGAATCAATGAGAATAAGTCGAATCATTTAGTGTTGACTTCATTTGATGGTTGAATCAAAAGTCTAACACTATTCTAATGAAATACAATTGATATCAAACACAGATATCAAAGTAATTGGTTTGGATATGACGTCATTTTGGTGGCAAAGTTGAAGATAACGGACTCGTATAGCATTTGGGAACAGTTATGGAACAGTCATGGAAGCTGTATATCAATCGCACAGACAATAGAATGGAATATAGCTTAGAGTAGAGCCACTGCTTTGGTCTGAATGCTTGGCTCCACCTAACCATACACACCATACACACCATACAAACCTTATAAACACTCACACATACAGAATGACTATTCTTTAGTACTAAAAGAGTGATCATGATAGAATTGCCATGGTGATTCTCTATCTGACAGGTGCTCTGCAATCGACAATCATTCATAGCAAGTGTTGGCCCACAAATGATTTATACGACAATAATTTTATTGTATTTTCAAATAATAATTATTTTTTAAAAATAGTTTCCAATAATTTATTCTTTTTTCAAACCTCTGTATTAATTGACAATAGATTTAAATAATGAAAAGTAAATAAATGTCTGAAATATTTACAAAATAAATCAAAATTCAAAATTGAAATGAAATTTAAGTCAATTAAAATATATTAAATCTAATTATAAATCGATTTTATTCGGTCTCCGGATTATCGAACCACTGCTCAAAGAATACAAATCAGTTAATCTCTAGAAAAAAGAATTCAGAGATGACTCACATGAATGTAATTATGTTCGGGTAGTTGTGAGGCCTGATAGTGATCTGTCAAAAGCATTTGTGAAAAGCTGTGATGCATTTGAATGGCTTCCTGTTGTCGATTGTGATCACCGAAATGGCCGTAAAGGTCTACACAAATCATAAATTACTCAAACGTTAATAATTAGGAAATTATTATTAAAAATATGGAATTTTATAAATGAATATTAATTTGTGAAACCATCCGATTGTAAAGAGTTTATGCAAACAAAAGACCATAAATTCTATTCATTGTTTAGAGTTATAATTATTTTAAACAATTATTGAAAAATAAATTTTGACTAAACTTTGAATTTACATAATATAGAGTCCATTATTTGAGGACAACATTAGTGTTGATTAAAAGTTTAATTAGAAAATGTTCAAAACCTTTAAGTAGAGCAGTTGCCCAGAGCTGGACGTGAATGTCTGGTATTTTACTGGCCAATTGCATTGCAGGGGTCACCATATTCATACTCTCTCGACTAATAAATATTAAATATTATAAAGAAATGTATTATTAATATCCATATATAAGACAAACCTATTTCCTAAAGAATAGAAAATATGTCCCAAAAGGACGAGTGAACACGACGTCAGTCGGTTTAAGTCCTCCCCGTTCGCCATCTTTAATGTTTCTCTTAAATATCGCCTAAAATCGGGTAAAATTAAATAAAAGATGAAAAAACATTAAACAATTCATACTTTGCGTCGTTATATCGGGACTGAAAAAATGAGTTCAATCCGAGAACATAATAAGCGGCGGCTTTAAGACTCTGAGAACTGTTAACACAGATTTCAATCAGATTTAATACTAAAGTGAAACAAATTCATACCCCGATGGAAGAGCTTCGGGATTGAGTTTAGCCAAGAGGTCATTCAATTCCTTTTCTCTTTTGTTCCTGAGATATACAATCGCTAAATTCAAAGACGTCATAATCCGTAGTTCAGTACACGCGGAGGGCGTCTGACGTTTGAATTTTTTTAAATTTCAACTTTAAATATAAATTGAGTCAAACCCTTAAAGCGGTGGCCAATTGCGCTTCGGCTGCATCTGTAAAATTCATGGACATCGCATACATTCCTAACAAGGCGTGAATTAGTGGCTTATGCCTCGCTTTAAGCTTTTGGTCGCCATAACAGATCTGAAGGGCCTGAACTGTCTCTTTAATGGCAAGAGTTCTGTTGCCCATAACGAGTCGACACATTGCAATGTGTTCTAATAGCAATAATTGAAAAGTGTTGAGCATCGGATGATTGCTTACACCTGTTATACAAAAATATATAAAAAGTCAAATCGTAGACAAAAAGTAAAATATAAAACCTTTTAATTTTTCGATTTGCATTAAAGCTTTTTCTGTATATTTTTGTGCCTTGTCCATATACCCGGCTTGCATTGAATGCAATACAGTCACCAGATATACTAGGACACACATATGCTCTTTTGGCATCCATATGAACATATCGTTTGGATTAACGCTAACATAATCTGTTATTATATAATAGATTAAAAAAATAATGTTCTGACCAATACTGAAGACATACCCTCTTCGTTGTGATAAGTGGTTATGTTTTGTATGCTTTGTTGCAAAAGTTTGAGACACGGCTTAACACTTTTGACCTTAAAATCAAATAAAAGGAAAATTGAATAAAAAAAAATGAGCGATAAATAGGAATGATTTACTTGTCCTGCATTCAAGTGATGACAAACTTGAAGGACCAAAAAGTATACTTTAAGCGCTTCTTTCATTTGATTATTTCCATTCCAGGCCTCCACTAACTGTCCCGCAAGGCTTAGAACTGGATGTACTTCAGTGAGACGTCTGTCTATCATTAAAGTCATTCCTTTACTCAAAAGAAATAATATTCTTGTGTAGTGCGCGCCCGACATATTGGCGTAATCGGCGCCAATACTCAATACATTAGAAGCGGCAGAAAAATCCCTTTCGTTCGCATGAATTTGCTGTCAATTAAAGATTAAATTAATTTAAGAGTGAATTAATTGAAATGTGTTTTAAACTTACAGCCAATTGAAAGAGTAGTCTTGAGTGCCAAAAGACCCAATGCTGGGACTCTTCTATTGCTTTATTCAGTATTTGTTTGGACGAAGAAATTTCATTCTTTTATAAATAAAATACAATTAAATTAAATTTAAAAACAAATAAAAAAATACTTTTTTCTCATAGAGTTGTGCCAAAAGTGATGCCGACTCTAACTTTATTTCTTCACAATTGGGCACTGATTGCGATAAATACCACTAAAATGTATTAAACAAACAATTTGTTAAATAATGTTTGAATGGTGTGAAAATGGTGTGAAAATGGTGTGAAAATGGTGTGAAACTGACCGCTCTTTCGAGATGTGTTTGTGTCCGATCGAGACTCGACGTGTGTTCCAATAAAATGTTGGCCAACTGTACGTTAGTCTTGGCCTCAATGGCCGGATGGGGGGCAACAGTGAGAGCCGCTAAAACGCATTGAACACAACTTCTCATATCTGGTGGCGTTTGTGTCCGAAATTCCTCTGCCATTGACATCAGAGCCAAATAACAGCTCTGATTGTCGTTATTGATTGCGGCCATCACTTAAGCACTCAATTAATTCAGTCTTTTGTTTAAGAGTACAATCGTTTAATAAACAAATGTTTTATTCAAATGACAGCGATTTTAATCCATTTTTACAAAATATCTGAATAATTAAAGGAATAATTAAAGTAATAATTAAAGGAATAATTAAATGTCAAAAATTGTTTATTTATTATTCAATCGTAAACTCAACGACTCATTAAAATGAACTCATTTTAGTCAAAGTAGAGGTCTGTGTCTTATATCTAATATTATTCGTAAAATAATAAAAAACAAATTATAAATTCATTTCTATTAAGTTTTTATTTAAATTCAATTCAAAATATTTATATTAAAGTAATTATTATTTAATCTTTTATACAATTCATGAACTTTAATATAATTTTAGTTAATTGAAGTAATAATTACTATAACTGTATTTGACTGTAATAACTGTAATCCAATCAGTAAATGACGTACTGTTTTTGAGGGCAGAGATGTTAATGGCTTTCATTCAAAGAGTTTGAACTCATTTGAGATTTTCTTATTTCCAAATGTTCTGAAAGAAAACAGTCTTAAGATATGGATGTCGAGGAACTTTTGAATTATACCCCACAAACGGGTGACGAAGAATCAAATGAAAATAATGTCAAAACCGCTAAACGAAGAAAATTAGAGTCAAATGAGTCTGAAATTGATTTGGATTCCATTCCTCCAGAATTGGACGAAACGGCACTCAAACGACTTTTACTAAATTTTGAGCGAAAGGTTCTTAAGAATCAAGAATTGAGAATCAAATTTGGAGACAATGCAACCAAATTTATGGACTCTGAAATGGAGTTATTTGACACAATTCAAGAGATGCACGTCTTAAGTACTGAACCTGAGCTCTACCACACTATTGTTGATCTCAATATAACGGCAACACTTTTAGGACTCTTATCTCATGAAAATACTGACATATCCTGTGCTGTTGTGGCACTTCTTCAAGAATTGACAGATTTAGATGATATACAAGAGATAAATGATGTGACTCTTCTTTTAGAGGCTCTCATAAACGGACAGATAATCGCTCTTTTGATCACAAATATGGAACGATTGGATGAAACGGTGAAAGAAGAGGCGGACGGCGTTTATAACTCATTAGGTATTCATAACTAAATTCAATAAAAATAATTAAATACTTAAATATTTTCAGCGATTATTGAGAACTTTACTGATTATAAACCGGATTTAAATAATGATTGTCAGCCATTGATTTCATGGCTTCTCAAGAGATTGAAAGTAAAGCCTCCGTTTGACGCCAACAAACTCTACGCTTCAGAAATACTTTCAATTTTACTTCAAAATAACGATAACAACAAAAAGCTTTTGGGAGAAATGGATGGAATCGATACACTTCTTAGAGTTATTTCGGTAATTCTTTTGATAAAAATTTAATTCTCAAAACTATTTGATTCCAGTATTACAAACGTCACGACCCGTCCAGTGCTGACGAACACGAATATATGGAAAACTTATTCAATTGTTTGTGTTCTTCATTATTATGTTGTCCTTTAAATAGAGAGCTATTCTTTAAAGGGGAAGGAATTGAATTAATGAATCTTATATTAAGAGAAAAACGCAAAAAAGGATCGACAAGTTCTGTGAGAGTCGGTTCAATTAAAGTGATTAACCATTGCTTGAGTACAGACAAATCCAATGACCAAATTATGGACTTATGTTGTAATAAATTCATCGAAATTCTTGGTTTAAGAGTTTTAATGCCAGTATTTATGAAACCGAATTCAATTATCGGACATAAAAAAGAGTCGACTCTAATCGATGAGGTGGAAGAGCACTGCCTCTCAATAATATTAGCCCTTTTAACTAATTCCAAGAATGAATTGAAACGAAGAGTTTTGGCAAAATTCGTAGAATTAGATTTCGAGAAAACTGATCGACTCATTGAACTTCATTTCAAATATTCTGAGCGTTTGATTAAATGCGATTCTCTAATAAAGAAAGAGAGGGCACAGAAACTTATAAACGACGAAACCATAAATGAGGACCAATTCTTTATGAGACGATTAACTGACGGCGGATTATTCACACTTCAGATTATAGACCACATAATTCTTCAGATCTGTTCTCTTTATGAGGAGTTCATTGAATTTAATGCTTCAAACGAAAAGAGTCAAACATCTGAGAGTAACACAACTAAGGAAACCATTAAGTCAAGAGTCATGAAATTAATTAATTTACACGCAATTAGTTCTGTAAATCATTATAAGTTTATTAAGAATATTATGAAAAACTTAGCGAATGAGAAACAAGAAGAGGAAAAACAAAAGTTGTTAGAACTCATCGATGAGTTCTGAAAACTGTAAATAAATTCTGTGATTAAATTACTTTTTTTGAGATTAACTCCAAAAATAAGTTTTTTGTTTTTAACATTAAAATTCAATAATAAATTGAAACTATTTTTAAAATTGTGTTGTATTTAAACTTTTATACATTTAATTTTCATTAATATTTATATATATAAAGCAATGAATATATGGTCTTAAGTCTGTCTTAAGATTGTAGTTTAAGACCTAAACAAGTGTTCAATTAGCCCACGCGGCCAACTCTTTTAGTTCGTCCGAATCGTCCGTTTCTTTTTGTTTCGAACCTGAAATTTGATAATTAAATTAATATAAATTAAATTAATACATTTGATGACATACGCGGAGTGGCCACCGGTATTTCTGAGGGCACTTCTGGTAAGGGTGCTTCTGGAGTAGTATCGAGCAGTTGTTTGTCCAGTTCTTCTTGCTCCATTTCTTCCAATTCCTATTAACAAGTTTTTAATATATTTATAAAAAGACGAAATTTGAGGAATAAAACCTTCATTAAGTCGTCCTCATCTACTTCTTGTCCGAATCCAATTGGATTAGAGATCACTTGACTGATCTCATCAGCGATTTGTTGCTGTTCTCTCACTTCGTCCATAAGGTCTTCGACCTTAAGATAATTGAATGTAAACAAAGAAGAGATAATAAATAAATACCTTATCGATGTCCATATTGTTATGGGTTTGTTTAAGTGCTTTAGCAGCATGGCCCATTATCTTAAGCACTTCTGTATTTGTGTTTGCATTTTCAAGTGCTTCCCTTTGATATTCAATTGTTGTCAGAGTTCCTAATTTTCAAAAACCCATTAAAATCAATTCAAATCAAATATGAAATCAAAGCTAACCATCGATTTGTTCCAATTGTTTATCGATTCTCTTCTTTCGTTTGAGTGCCTGAAGACTAACCCTTTTGTTTTTGGTTCCATTCTTTTTAATGATATCTAATTCTTCGTTTTGTTTCTTTTCCAAATATTCTTGTTTTTTATGCAACATTTCCTCGACTTCTCGTAAACTAAAACCAAATAAATATATTAATAATTAAATAACGAGAAAATGATTAACGCCTACCGTTGGATGGCTTCGGCCGGAGTCGGAGCCGATTGTTTTGACGAAGACTTCCCTCCGAAGAGTTTGAAAATTCCGGACATTTTTCAAGAATTTCTGCTAAACTTTAAAATAAATTAAATTATTTGATAAAAATGTAAAACTCTTTTATTACTCAATTCAATGACATTTAAGTAATAAATAATTTTATAGAAAAAAGTATTTTTGAAACCAATTTTAGAAACAATAAAATGAAATGAAATGAAATGCATTCAAATCTTCGATCACTTACTCTAATGTATATAAAGTGGACTTCAAATGAATTTATTTTAAAATCCAATTAAATTAAATCACAAATAAATAAAACGATTGAATGTTGGGATGACTTAATGAAAGTCTGTCTTATTTTGTCTGCAATTGATAGCAATGAATCATATGATTGACGTCGCGATACAACACAAACAATGTCTCACTTTTGAGGAAAATCTTTGGAAACAATTCTTTCAATATTTTAATTTTAACCGTTTTTTCACTTAAGTTCAAAGTATAGACTGACTATCAATCGGTATATAAATGACCAAATCGTGTCAACAACCGAATGCTAAGTATTTGCAATCAATGATAGTCTTACGTGAAATGTGGTAAAAGTGACACTAAATGACATTTGATTTGAGATAAGATGACTCAGAAGTGAGTGAGAGTTGACTCGAGAGACATCTTTTGTATAATTGATTCAGTTTTGAGTTTTCAATCAATCAGTGATTTTATTGTTATTTTTTGTTAATTATTTGTTTACAAATATTTTCATATTAAATAAGTTTTTAATTATAGTTATAAACAAAATATTGTTTTAAAATTTCATTTTTTAAAATCAGTTTTACTTTTAAATAAAAATGAATGAAATTTGGGATAACTTTTTATATTTTATATATTTTGAGTGATTTCTTGTTTTTTTGACAAAATTTAGTAAAAAATTTGGAAATAATGTTAAGATTTATTAAAATGCAATCAATAATTGATTCATTAATTGTGATAACAGTATTGGAATCAATGGTTTGTCTTGTCTTAAGTCAAACTCATTTTTCCGATACGTCTCGACTGAAGTCAACGATTCCGTCCAATAATGTCTTCAGTATTGAAAACCAAACAAATGTATTGACAGACATTCCGTCCAAAACGCCAACAATTGGTTCAACGATAGCAACGCCACGAACTATACTCTTAAGTTCGACACCATTTCCTCCGATTAGTCCAATACCTAACATATGTTTACACAATCCTTGTATTAATGGAGGTTTGTGTCAACCCGTGTTCACATCCACTGCCAATCAGAGTTATCGCTGTCAATGTCCTAAAGGATTCACTGGACATATCTGTGAAAAAGTAGATAATTCCTGCCATCAAAATAGCGATTGTCTCAATGGCGGCCATTGTCTCAACAAAGTCTGCATTTGTAGCGAAAGTATGTCTTCTCTTCTATTTATTATTCAATGATTTAATAAACATTTTTTAAAGAATATTTCGGTCCGTTTTGTGAATCGATTTGCGATTCAAATGTTTGTCTGAATGGCGGCACTTGTCTTACAAATCACACTTCGGCCAACTTTTCCTGTATTTGTGCCGAAGGTTTTGAAGGTTTGTTTTACTCTTAAAAATGTTGTCTTAATTGTTATTTTAGGAGATATGTGTGAAATCGATGTAAATGATTGTCTCCCGAAGAACCCGTGTTCTAATGGTGGCAGTTGTCACGATTTGCCCAATAACTTCACCTGTATTTGTCCGCCACAGTATTCAGGTCTGACCTGCGAACAACTTTATAATGCTTGTGAAAGTTCCCCCTGTTTGAATAATTCAACTTGCACAACCCAACCTCCCTCACCTTTATATGCGTGTCAATGTCTCCCAGGATTCACCGGTTCGTCCCTTTTCTACGTATTATATGATTTAATTAATGTTTGTCTTTAGGTTTAAATTGTCAAACAAATATCGATGAGTGCGCACAAGTAGTCTGTCCTTTGGGACACATTTGTATCGATAAAATCAATGATTATGAGTGCGTTTGTCCGGAAGGTTGGGAGGGAGACAATTGTGAAAGAAATATAAACCACTGCGCGTCAGCCCCTTGTCTTAACGATGGCAACTGTACTTCCAATTTGAAGACCTATTCTTGCATTTGTGCCCTGGGCTTTACGGGTCGTAATTGTGAAACAGGTTTGTCTTAAATATTAATTTCAAGCATTTCTTAACTTCAAATGTTTCAGATATCGATGAGTGCGCTTCCAATCCGTGTGTGACTGGAATTTGTCATAACTCTATCGGTACTTTTGAGTGTTACTGCAAATCGGGATATACCGGCGACCGTTGCCATATCGATATCGATGAATGTCTGTCCCATCCGTGCAAAAATGGCGGTACTTGTAATAACAAAATCGCTCGTTTCACATGTGACTGTCCAGTTGGTTATAATGGTGACCAGTGCCAGTTTGACATCAATGAATGTGCTTTGAATCCGTGTCAAAATGGTGGGACTTGTCATGACATGATTGGAGACTTTCAATGTTTTTGTTCGCATGGATTTGAAGGCAAGCGATGCGATCACGAGATCGATGAATGTCAGTCCAATCCTTGTTTGAATGGCGGCACATGTCATGACCTGATCGCCAATTTTTCGTGTGAGTGTCCGCTCGGTTTCGATGGCAGTCGTTGTGAACTCGATATCGATGAATGTCAATCAAATCCGTGTCTCAACAACGGGACGTGTGTCGATCAAATCGGGACATTTCAATGTAAATGTGTGCCCGGATTTGAGGGCAACACATGTCAGACAAACACAAATGAATGCGCTTCCAATCCTTGTCATCACAACGGAAGTTGTATTGATTTGGTTAATGGTTTTGAGTGTAACTGCTCTCTAACCGGATTTGAAGGACTCAATTGTGAGACCAATATTAATGACTGTCTGAGCGATCCGTGCAAAAAAGGGGCTAAAATGTGTGAGGATCAAATCAATAACTACACCTGTCACTGTTTCAATGGATTTACGGGAAGACACTGTGAAATCGGTTCGTTTCATTTTCACCTTTTTTTGTGCTTATTTTTGCTAATATTCCTTTGAAATAGATATCGATGAGTGCGCATCTTCTCCCTGTGGTAATGGCGGTACCTGTTCTCAAAAGGATCACAAACATTTGATCAACAAATTTTCTGAGAGTTTAATTCGAGACCAATACTCGAATTTCTCTCAAATCGCGGGATATTCCTGTAAATGTCTCTCAGGTTTTGAGGGCCTCAATTGTGAGCTTAATATTGATGACTGCGAACGGGGCCACCAATGCATGAATAACGGAACCTGCATCGATGAGATCAATTCATATTCCTGCCTCTGTTTACCCGGATTTGATGGCAAACTCTGTCAGTATATGACAGATCCCTGTGTTATGAATCCATGTGAAAACGGGGGTACCTGTAAGTCATTTGATTAAATTTTATCTCTATTTTTGATGGCCTCTAACTTAACTTTAGACTACTTTGGCTTTTAATTTAGTCATTGATTTAAACTACAGTCAATACACAATTATAATCTCTACAGTAATATAACTTTCACCATTATTATCCCTAGATTGTAAACCCCAAAACAGTTATTAACAATCTAAACTTACAAAATTAAAATCCTTAAAATTCTCTGCAATTACTGAAGTTTTATAATCGTGTATCGAATGTAATTTAAATTAAAGTTACAAAACAATCGTTAATTTAAAATTATTTATTGAATGACATATTAATAACGAATTTGTTTTGCAATTTTGCAGGTATAAAAATTACTAACGAAACGTATCAATGCAAGTGTCCCATTGGTTCAACGGGAGAGAAGTGTCATATAGAGAGGACGTGCAACTCTCAGTGTCACAAAGAATTTTCTCATTGCATAAACGAAGAGATCTGCGCCTGTCTTCCTGACCATCACTCAAATCAAGCCTATTGTGATGCCATCACTGATTGTAAATATTCGGGTCTTTGTCACAATGGGGGCACTTGTCGTACAAATGAAAATCATGATGGATATTATTGTGAGTGTCCTCCGGAGTACACCGGAGTTATTTGTGAAGAAGAGGTGAGATTTTATTGCTTTATAACAATAATTAATTAAATTTAATTTGGAAGAGCTCTTCACCGATGAGTTTCATCTTTTATCTGATAATAACGATGGGATGTATTCTCATAATTGCATTACTATTTGTGTCATTAATATTTGTTCGGAGTGTAAAACATGCAAGGGCAACTCGAGGCACATATTCTCCATCGACACAAGAAATGTTTGGCAACTCAGCCTCAGAAATATTGAAACCGCCTCCAGAAGAAAGACTTATCTAACTTTTACCCTTTTATCCGCTATTTTATATCTATTTTTGGTATATATTCTACTTTTTTTAGACAAAAGTATTATTTATATTTAATTTATATTTATTGACGACTAATTCTAAACACTTTACACAAATAAATAACTTTTTAATTGGAATCACATATTATTCTTCAAAAAACCCCTAAATTTTTTAATGATTTTAGGATAAACTTATTTAAAGACAAATTCTTATCAATAATTTTTCATTTAATGGCAGTTAAATGAAATTCAAGTTAAGTCTCAAAATAGTTCCATAACTTAAAGTTTCTTAAAATTAAGAACTTTTTATTAAAAATCTATAAATTATTTTAAAAAAATTATCGAAAATCACATCACATCTGAATCATCGAAATGCAATCTCTTTGCGTATGGCATCACTTTTTCGGACGCATTTCTTTTAGTTGTTTTCTTATTATTTGATTCGATATCAAATGATAAAGAGTTTGGTCGGGGTAAGTACTGACTTGGTGTCGGCGCCGGATTATTACTAAAATATGACATTTGAAGAGATTCAGTACATGTGCACCGCTTTAATGGATCCAAAGCTAACATTTTAGATAAGATTTCAATTAAGTCCGGTTTGACTGCAGTGAATATTTCGTGGAGAGGTATTCCTATTTGTGGTTTGAATTCAACGTAATCGGGCAGTTGTTTAACACCCTTTCGAACAAATTATTTAAAAATCTTTTCAAAAACAAAATATAAATACCGGCCACGACTTCTCGTCAGGAGTTCCCAAAGTAGTCATAATTTTACTCAATTGGTCCAAATCAGTCATTCCAGGAAGAAATGGTGCTCTTAGTAATAATTCTGCTAAAATGCAACCGACAGCCCATATATCGACACCTGTGCCATACATTCGCGCCCCAAAGAGTAACTCCGGAGCCCTATACCATCGGGTGACCACTTGATGGGTATATATTCGTGTCGGAGAACCGAAAGCTTTGGCTAATCCGAAATCACCGATTTTGAGGACTCCGTTCTCATCGATCAGCAAATTATTTGGTTTTAAATCCTTTAATAAAAGTATAAATGAATAAAACAATTAAAAGAGTGTTTGTAATACTCTGTGTAAAATCCAATTCATGTGAAGGTATTCGAGTCCCTCTAAAGTCATCAGTAAATATGCTTTAATGTGTTGAGGAGTTAATACTACATTTGAGTCTTTGATAATCACTTCGAGATCTGTTTCCATAAAATCAAAAACGAGAGAAACGTTTGATCGATGACCGAATACATCCAATAACTAAAATAATGTTTAAATCATTTATTAAATTCATTTGATTTTTGTTTAAAGACTGACTCCAATAATATTTTTATGCGACAATTCCTGCAAAAGTTTTATTTCTCTTAAAGCAGTTCTATTGATACCATCCTTGGCTTCAGCTCTTGTGCCTAATTTTATCTAAAAATAATGGATTCTTCGGATCAATTCTTAATGGTTTAAATAAAAACCTTTTTGACGGCAACGATGGCATCGGTTTCCACGTCTTTTGCCTTATAAACAGTTGCGAACTGTTGACCACAAATCGTTTAAGTAATTAAACTAATACTAAATCACTTAAAATGTTATTGAATTTGTTTGTCAATCAATAGAAAGTGAATAGTATCAAGGTAAATAAAGGTAAATAATAACTATTCAGTTTTGAAGACAATTCACAAACAAATTCCTATTTTATTTGATAACAGACCTGACCCTCTCCTAAGAACTCAATCTTTTCATATCTTCTTTGCTTTCTTTCATCGCTTGAAAACATTATTTAATTGAATTAATTGTCGGAAATAATATTATTGATATGTTTTTTCTCAAAATATTTTACTCCAAATAATAATTAAAACAAAACAAATGTTTTATTTAAAAATTCAAAACTCGTGACTCAAAAATCAGACTTTTAATACGTTTTCAAATGAATAAATAAACTCCGTTTCAAAATATAAGAGAAGAAAACATTTCTATTGACTTATATTTATGGTTTGTTTACATTTAGACTCTATATCTCACTTCAAAAGGGGTTTAATTTTTGTTTCACTTTTGTTACTATAATTGTGTATAAGTTTTGAGTTACTCATTCTCTACGATATGTCTGTTTAGTAAACATTTGATTATTTAATAAATGGCTTAAACTTTGATTTCTATTGATTTGATAATCACTGAAATGATTATATTTTTAATTAAATTCATATTTAAATGAATTTATGGTTAGATTTGAAGTAAGTTTTGAGTGAATGAATGGTAGCTTTGAAAGCAATCAATTGTTTGTCGAAATGATGTGACAATTGATTTCTAAATGAATTGATTTGTTGTTGACTCGTCTTAAATGATGTGTAATGTCTAATGAAATCAAATCAGATTTGATATTATGGCGAATGAATTCAATGAAATCAATGTCAGGAGTGATGAAATCGATCCACAATTAATTGAAAAACTGTTCCCAAAATGTCGGCCAAAGAATAAGTCGATTGAATGCAATGATATTAATCATAACTTTAAGAATAATAGAAAAGATAATAAACAGCTGTTAATAGATCTCGACTTCATTAATGATAATACAATGGAAGAGACCAAAGATCACGACTCCAGAAAAACAGACAATTCTTGTAATGATTGCGTAAAAAGCGATTTAGCGTCCATT
This sequence comes from Galumna obvia, assembly GCA_034695785.1. Taxonomy (NCBI): domain Eukaryota; kingdom Metazoa; phylum Arthropoda; class Arachnida; order Sarcoptiformes; family Galumnidae; genus Galumna; species Galumna obvia. Next base: position 16,712 of record JAQFZM010000251.1, read on the forward strand.
GGATTCAAATTGGATCAGCTCTTACTCTCTCCTGAAGATGAATACAAGTCTTTTAATCATAATTTTGTTAACAAACCATTTATTGATAGTAACGATGATATTGAAAATGAAGACTTAAATTATGGAAGAGATATGTCTTTAAGAGAGAGTCGTATAGAGATCGCCGGCGGAAGAGAAATATTTAGCGCTTCGAAGACTAAAATCAATAAAAAAAGAGTTAACTCTAATCTTTTGTCACAAAATAATATAAATAATGAAGAAAAGAGTTCTTTGAATTCCATTAAAATCAAACGAAACACTACAACACAAACCACTTCTGTTAAAGAAATTAAAGACATATCAGAGACCAGTAATCCGTCGGTCAATCAATTACTTCATTCACCAATTTGTGATCTTTTGACTGATTTGAGTAAAAGTGTTGAACACAAACATAAACTCTCTTCAGGTATTGTCGTATACGAAGACTTTTCCTCTAAACCCGATTCGGAAATCATTTATGACGACATCGAAGAAATCGATGAAAAAGAACTCAAATTATCCGTTAAACCAATTAATGCTGAGTCACACAAACCTCCGCCAAACGATTCAAATGAATTGATGGCAGATATCGATAATAACGAGGATTTTGAGTCAAATAAAAGTCTCGACAAATATGAAGAATATTCTGAACATAAACTTAATAGTTCTGAAGAAAAGACATTAATGGCAGACGAAAGCAGAGGAATTGCTCGTATCATTGGTAACGTTCCTATTGCTCAATACGATGGCTCTCCGCGAAGATATGGACCAAAACCTCCGGGTTATCCCCAACGAGTGATTAATGAAAGCATTTCAATCGGTTTATCCAATAGTATTGAGACAAAAGGATTGGGAGACATATCATGTGATGATTTGGTCAAATCCATTCTTAGTATTCCGATGCCATATGAAGACTCTCCCACCGAAAGTGTGACCAATGCTTCCAATGGTTCAAAGTCTAATTCTTCTGGAATTCAAAGTGTTCACAATAGCGAACAGTCGGATAAAAATGAAGTTCTGATAGAAAGCACTGATAATAATAGAGAAAATCATGTTTACCACTTTTCTGACTTAGATTATAAACTTTATCGAATGGATAGCGTCGGTAACTCTTATGTCGGCAAAAGGTTAGCAACACTTTCTTCTGCTAATTCAGAAGATGACAGATCCGTCACTGTTAGCCCTTCTAAAAGTGTGACCAATGACTCGAACTCAATGTTAGCGCACGAAAACGAATTGATTTTACTTCACGAACGGGTCAGACAACACATTCTTAGTGAAATTGCTTCAAATGATAGATCACCGGTTAGTACCTGTGCTGACACCGAACCTGAACCAGAAGTAGTGGATAGACTTGTAGAAAGAGATCGTAATTTTACACTCTCTCCCGATATCACTGACTGTGACTCAAATGAAATTGAAAGCGAACTTTCATTAGAAGGAAGTTTACTTTCAAATAATAAAATTGTTGCGATGCCTGTCCTCGAAGACGGTCTTTCGAGTGGAGTTCCATCAAGTGACAACGAACTCGAAGACGACCAGAATATCGATTCTCCCATCAATTTACCATTCAATAAGAGACAAATCTGTGAAAGACTTGAAGAAGAACTCGTATCCAAACTTAGAGCTAAATTGAAGCGAAACGAAAAACATTCGGACCTTTCAATTGAATATTCGGATCCTTCAAATAAAAGTAAATCTCAGAAGAACACCATTTCTCTCAATCATTCCCCTTACAGTTTGTTTTAATAATAAATTTTAAATACATTTTTTAAATTAAAATTGTTTTCTCAGTTAACGAATCCTCTGAACGTCAAAACTATTCGACTAAAAATGACATTCAATCCAATGAAGAAAACGACCAAAAAATTGATCGACAAAATAGGGATTTAAATGAAGTAAATAATTGCGATACAAATGAATCGCACGAATCCATTTGGATTCCTCGGTTTGTACTCATATTTTATTAGATTTAGTTTTAATTAAAAAAAATACTATTTATTTAGAAGTAATGAAGTGAATGACAAGAACTCAATCAATGCTAATACCGAAGACTCAACTAATTGTGAGACTAATATTTCACGACATCACGAAGAAGGTTAACCATAATTTAGTAAACGAGTCACTAATGTCTTTATGTTTTAGACTGTGATACAGACCAGGAAACCGATAGATTGTTAGGCGCACAACGATCTGATGATCGAGGTTTTTTTGAAGATAAAGTAAGTTTCCATTTCATTCTTTTAATTTCTTTTTTCATTAAAAAAAAGTGTTAAACAAATAATTTTAAAAGAAAAAAAAATATAAACATTATAATAGTTTTATTTCGATAATTAATCTTTGTTTCAATTTTGTCATTCATTTATGCGTTTCATTTAATAAATAACACTTTGAAGAGTGAAATATACTAAATATCTGACAGATGTTTAGCTTAAGTGAAGTCAAAGGCCAGACATATCGAACTTCACTTCTGATGCTTTCAATACTCAATAAAAATTATTTAACGAATGAAATGAAATAATTTTCAATATTTTTCTGATTAATGTTTTAAAACTAATTTTAATAATTCTTAAACATTAGTTGTAATGTTTGCTCAGATTATAAGGTTTATATAATTATGTGTTTTGTCTTTTGAGTCAAATTAATGCTTATTTTTAGGAACGAATTGACTCTAAATTGAGTTCTATGTCATCGCTTTTTAAACTGAATTCACGAAACAATGACTACATTAGAATTGAAAACAGTTGTGAAGAACAGGTATTATTATATGCAATAAAACCTCAATCGGTTGCAGAGCTTTCACTTTCACTCTTTAATCAAAATAATTGTTTTAAAATGCAATTCAATTCACTTCAATGTTTTAAAGAATTCACAGAACAAACGGCACTAAACTATATGATATAATTTTCTGAATATTGAGTCACTAAAACTCTAATTAATTTTAATATAATTTTAAGCATTTAATATATAAAACTGATTGAAAAATCAATTTCTTTAGAATCAAACGAAGCGCTCGAACGCCACTCGAGAGGGTATGTAATTGTTTTAATTGTTATAAATTACTTTCTTTTTTCTGATGAACTCTTTTTCTATTTTTGCTTTCATTCAATGAATTGTATGTGAGTTTCATTTCATTATTTTCTATTAATTTTTATTAAAAGTTTTTTTTAAATTTTGTTTTCAGTTCTATTTCACGACCCCTCAGTTCTTATTGAAGGCGTTCTTTTTCGGGCGCGTTATTTGGGATCAACTCAATTGGTATGTGAGGGTCAGCCGACCAAAGCTACTCGAATGATGCAAGCTGAAGAGGCCGTCTCCAGAATCAAAGTATGTTTTCTTTTATTTAAATTTTAGTCACAATTTGTTTAAATTAGTTTTATTTGACTTAAATTTTTTATTAAAACCTTTTATAATTGTTTTATTGCTTTTCCTAAGACTTTGGTGAGTCTTTACATTTAATATAATTTTTGTTTGATGTAATTCTAAATGTTAATTGAATTGTGAATTAAGGCACCCGAAGGAGAAACACAGCCGAGCACTGATGTCGATCTTTTCATATCAACGGAAAAGATTATGGTTCTCAACACTGATTTAAAGGTTTGTTTATTTTTGAAAAATTAGAATTGACTTATTTTGTAACCCATAGGAGATAATGATGGACCACTCTTTGCGCACCATATCATATATTGCAGACATCGGAGATCTATTAGTACTGATGGCCAGAAGACGTATTCTTAATCCAATGGATGAGAGCTCCGAATCGAATATTAAAAGAATTCCAAAAATGATTTGTCACGTCTTTGAGTCAGAAGAGGCTCAATTTATTGCCCAATCAATAGGACAAGCCTTTCAAGTGGCGTATATGGAGTTCTTAAAGGCTAATGGCATTGAAGACAGTAGTTTTGTTAAAGAAATGGATTATCAGGAGGTCCTAAACTCACAGGAAATTTTCGGAAATGAATTAGAAATGTTTGCAAAAAAGGAAAAACAAAAAGAAGTAAATCTTTGAATCATTGGATTTAAGAATTCAATTAAAATAATTGAGATTTAGGTAATCGTTCCAAAACAAAAGGGAGAAATATTAGGAATGGTTATCGTTGAGTCCGGTTGGGGCTCAATGTTGCCAACTGTTGTTATCGCAAATATGGCACAACAGGGACCCAGTGCTCGATGTGGTCAACTCAATATTGGTGACCAAATAATAGCTATAAATGGTGTCAGTCTTGTAGGCCTTCCCCTATCGACCTGTCAAAATTATGTTAAGGTATATATTGGAAGACAAGTGATTCTTCTTTAACTTATGTATCTTTTTTTCGGGATTAGAATACAAAAAACCAAACGGTAGTGAAGTTTACAGTCGTTCCCTGTCCTCCAGTAGTCGAAGTAAAGATTAAACGTCCCGATACTAAATATCAATTGGGATTCAGTGTTCAAAATGGAGTGGTTCGTCACTTCTATACCTTCTTTACATAACTTATTAATGATTGTCTTTTTAAAGATTTGTAGTCTTTTACGCGGAGGTATTGCCGAGAGAGGAGGGGTTAGAGTCGGCCATAGAATTATTGAAATAAATGGACAGAGTGTTAGTTAAAGAATAACATTATTTGAGAAAATATTGATTATTAAAACAAAATGTCTTCAATTAATAGGTTGTAGCGGTTCCTCACGACCGTATTGTCAACTTATTGGCCACTTCTGTGGGAGAGGTATTTCTCAATTGTTTTCATCAGAATTTCATTTAAATAAAATCTAAATTTAGATTTTGATGAAAACAATGCCCACTTCGATGTTTAGACTTTTGACGGGACAGGAAATGCCTACTTATATGTAACACTTTTCATATGATATCGACGCCCGGAATCGTGGATATCTTGGATTTGGTTTATCATCATTTGGTTTGAATATAACCTAAAAGTCGTGCCTTTTTGGTGAACGATTGCATTGTGTTTGCGATTATGACTTCATTTAGTCATCACTTTATTATCGATACATTTCTACCAAATGTTTGATCAGTTTTTCTGATTTTATTGATTATATTTAAATCAAATTTGTGTCAAAGCTTTGAATCGTTGGAAAACAGAAGAGCTCTTAAGATAAACGTATAGTCAGTGACAAAACCAAAGAATGTATTTATTGTTAACTAAAATATACTTAAATTTTAATTTTGCCTAAAATTATGTTAAAATCAGTGTTTATTTGAGTTTAGAAGTCAAACCAAGTCTTAACCCAAATGCAAACGCTTTTAATTTGTGTGCAATTTCTAACTGTTCTGAGTATCAGTGCATTGATCTAAGTCTGACCTAAACCTAAATTATTGAATGTTTTTCACTTATTTTCAATTGATATTCAAATTTTTTAATGGAATCAAATCATTAATTTTTGTCTAATTTTTATAATTAGCGAATAAAATGACTAAAAATTGAATAAAAAATTATTTCTTATTTTATATTAAAGTTTAGCGCTCTTTATAGCCATTAATACCAATAATTCAAAGAAGAATCGAATAAAACATAAGGACTGAAACCAACCAAAAGTTATACCTAAAACACAAAAAAAAAAAGATTATTTCAATTGAATTCAATTTTAGAAAAATGACCTCTTTTTGGGTAATCAACAAATATTATTCGCGTTAATAAAATCATTTCTAATATTATTATAACCGAAAAGAGACTTAAATTGAAGGAAAGGTTTTCTCTGATATGGCGACCAATAGAGTGATAGTGAAAATCCCAAATCAATCGGATTAGAATAAAAGTCAAACCAATAGAAGTGATACAAAAAATCCATTTCTCGTCGTCATTCAAATAGGATTTAATACCGAAAAAAGTATTGAATAAAATTATTGAAACCATAAAAACTGAGACCAAAGTTATGATAAAAGCCATTAATTTGACAAATGGTCTGATTTGTGATAAAAATAATTCAATTGATTCAATCGCTTCCATTTATATAATATTTAACTTTTATTTTTAAATTATAGTTAGAGTGCGAACGATAGGACCCAAAAACTTGTAATTGTTTTAACGTGTTTTCATGCAATACTTAAAGTTTAATTGCATTTCATATAAAAATAGAATTTAAATTAATTTCTATACAATAAAATTCGTTGAACACAAAATTATTGTTATTATTAAAACGCGACTTTTTTGTACTTTCATCGGCTCTTTGCTATTAAACCATTATTTGACAAAACAATAATAATTATTCTCCAAATTTCGCCCAAATTTTCGGTTAAATTTAAGGTTTAAAACATATTAAACGGAAACAAATTATAATTATTATTAAACTTTAAATAATACTAAAAATATTTGAATTTTAGAGCAAAAGAAACGTTTGATCTCTCGTTTAGTAATCCTTGAAAAGAATGTCAGAAGAAGAGAAACCACCGGAAGAAGAGAAGAAGGAGGAGACCAATGAGGAGAAGAAGAATGAGAGCAACGAAGTATTAAATACGACAAATCCTTCCGATGAAAACGAGAAAAAACCTTCAAATGAGTCCAATGAAGACCAGAAACAGCCTTCAAATGAGTCCAATGAAGACCAGAAAAGTACACCAAAGAGTGAAGAAGATGTGACCAAAAAGGAATCATCAAAAGAAGAGAAAAAGACTGAAAGTAAAGAAGAGAAGAAGAAGAAGATTGAGAGCAAAGAAGAGAAGAAGAAGAAGAAGACTGAAAGCAAAGAAGAGAAAAAGGTTGAGAGCAAAGAAAGTGTAGACAAGAAAAATGGACAAAAAAGCAAAGAAAAGAAGTCACCAAAAGATCAAAAGAAAGAAGAAATGAAGAAACAAAAGAAAGAACTGAAAACCAGAGAATTGGATGAAAGAAAAACTAAAAGAAGTGAAAATTTAAAGGCTTTGGCCAAAATGTTGGGCGCAAAGACTATCACTGATGAGATCCAAATCGAGAAAACGGGTTATGTCATCCTTCGAAACGAAAGTCTTTGTTCCGGATATTTCTCAAACTTATTCAAAGCCAAACGAAAGAAAGAGGAGACACCCATTTGTCTCAAACTTATACTCTTAGACAAAGTTCCAAAAGAATATTCACAACATTTGACAACAAATTCGCTGAAAATTATGCGTTTCGTTGGAAAACACGGAGAGAACGGACCCAAAACATCACTTTGTACTCACATTCCAAAAGTGTTTGAATTATTTCAAAGTTCGTCAAAAATATACATTTTTATGGAACAGTTTTTGACTCTTTCGTTATACACAAGAATCAAAACCAAAGACACGATCAGTGAATTTGATGCTAAAAAGTGGTCAAAACAATTGGCGGAAGCAATTGATTGCCTTCAGTTGTCGGGTATCGCTCACAGAAACATACGGACAGAACATATTATATTTGACAACAAATATAATATAAAATTAGTTGGCTTTGGATTAGCCGTCATCTTCTGGAACGAAGAATCACAACAACCGATAACTCAGCCAAAAGTGAAACCCTTTCGTCCAAAAGACATCTCAAAATTAGATCACTTACCGCCCGAAGCTCTCAAACAAGACTACGACCCGTCCACTGTTGATATGTGGAGTTGGGCTACAATTCTCTGCTGGTGTTTACACAAACAAAACCCTTTCGATCCAAAAAGTAATCAAACAGTTGAGGAACAGTGGAATCAATACTCAACTAAATTTCAGTTTAATCCCGACTGTAAGCAATTGCTCGACAAGTGTTTTGTGTCCGATTCCTCAAAAAGAATCACTTCATATGATATACTTCGACACAAATGGCTGTCCGACAAAAAAAAGAAATAAATTTCAAAACTGATTACTATTTCACAGAAAATATTATTCATTTGATTTCAATTCTATTAAAATTAAAATATATTTTTCTAATAAATAATTTTTAAATAATTTTTGAATTCTTTGAAATATTTTGTATTAAAAATGAATTTTTCAATAATTTGAATCAAATGTAAGTCATTTTAGACTGAAATCGATTTTATAAGACTTAAATCAAGAATTTTTACATTTAAGGACATTATTTCGTCACATAAATGGTTACTTCAGAGGGTCTATTGATTGGCGCTCATCTGCTTATTTTGATGGCTTATACGTTCGACCCTCTCTAATTTCACCCTGGATAATTGTAAGCACTCATTGCATCTAACCTACTGAAGAGAACTAATCCATGCCTAATGTAACATGCACAAACCCCTTTTTAGTTGGAATAACAAATGAGTTATTTTAAAAGAATTCAGTGTTAATTTCACTCTTTTAATTTGACCATGTTATTAAATTATCACTTTTATTATAAAAATATTTTAAATTATAATTGATAAAAATGTTTTTATAATTAAATGAAATTATTCTAATTAATGTTTATCACAATTATTGCTTATTTTACATTTTAAATTTCCCAAGGTAATTTCTTGTATATAAACTTTGTGTAATTAGAGAGAGTGGAAAGTATCCAAGAGAATTTTAGTTATAGAATAATTTTTAAATAATTATTGTTTTTAATAAAAAAAAAAGATATTGAAAACTTTTATTGATATTAAAGAATTAATTAATTAATTTATGAATAAGAAAACAAAATTTTATAGAATGGGAGTAATAAATATGTTTTCAAATGCCTTATATTATAGATATTTTAAAATATCTCTTATATAGTAATATAATATAGTCTATATATTACGTAATGATTTTGATTTTATTAAAATAAAATGGTCTCAAATTATTGAATTTAATATAACTATGTTTTGAACTTTTGATACTATAATTGATAGAATAATCGTAAAGTTTTGTCAGTTCTAATGTTTTGAGATGTTAACCATTCAATACATAATAAAAGGAAAAGGGATCTGTTATTTCATAAAATATGTGAAAATTTGGCCCATAATGAGATCAAATGAAAATATTAAATAAAAGAGTATTGAATTGATTTGAAATCAATTTTTATCGAATTGTTGTAATGAAAACATTTTGATTGAAGAGTCAAACTATTGACACAAAACAGTGGTTTATATGAGGAGTGATTCACACAATCATTACTGCAATGGATTTACATTTGATTGAATCTCTTATTTAATTGTAATGTTCTATAGTTGAGAGGGAGAGGAGAGGAGAGGAGAGGAGAGGAGAGAGAGAGAGAGAGAGAGAGAGAGAGAGAGAGAGAGAGATTTGAATAGAAGGGGAATGGAGTTAACAGTTTGGGGTAGAATGAGTCCGTGCCTTTGGAGCCTATGGAGTGGGAATCGTTAAATGACTGCACACTTATTATTTGTTGATGAGATAATCACGTTTTCGTTTTCTTTTAATACAATTGATTAGAGACTGAGTTCACACAAAATATACAAAGAATTGATTTGAGTCTAATGTTGTCCTTTGCTTTGAATACCTTTAATTGATTGAAAGCCTAACAAAATATAACAGAAGAAAGACATGCAATTGTTGAGAGCAGACGACTGTATGGTTCATACATCGATTGTATGTCGTGGAGTGCTTTCCATTTTGACCATTATTTATGAGATTGCATTTGCTGTGAATCGATGTCACATATTGTCACTCTAGTCATGCCTTTCTGACAAATTGCTCTTCTTTTGACTCGCGTTCGACTTTGACGATGATTAAAGAGTGCCACCAATAAGTGAGGTCTTTCTTTCCTGCAATACTGGGCTTAACTAAAGCACAACCACTCGTACTTTGCTGTGAACTCTATTACTGAACTTTTGTATATCCAATAGTGTTATACTTTTTTCACATCTTTAGAGTAATAAAAAGTATCTTCAAATCAAATATATTCGGCAGAGCTCTGAGTCAAGCGATCGGAAAATCCATTTTACAGTTAATCCACGACTTATGCGCCGGCAATGCATACATATAACGAATAGCACAACCGATCCTTTAATGCGTGGCTTAAAGTTTAAAGCATTAGAAACGAATGCAAATGTGAGCCTCATTTCAGTGATGACTCTTTGATAGAAAACTTGGCGTCGGATCAGAGCTTGCATTTGACGTCGAGACTCAGGTGTTGTTTTGCACCAAAAATCCTTTTGGATTTACTCTCCTATTACTAACCATAAAGCGAATGGCACTGACTTGAACTGAGCCGAGTTCTGCCAACCATTGTGTTATACACAGACAACACTTGTCTATTATTCTATTATCATATACTTTATATGCAGATGTGCTCCAACTCTGCCTCACATTCGCGCACTCATACCATCGATAACAGAGGCTGACGATTGACAACACACTAGTGTTAGATCACTGACTGTCCTATCATTTTAGTGTCAAATTCAGATTCAATCGAAGTAAGTGTTGCTGTGAACCCAATGGTTGGCTAATGATAGCGCAGCAGGTGATCAATGGTGAGCTATAGTCAGATATGTTTCAGCTACGGGTGAGCACAAGTGAAATACTACCCATTCTTCTCATCACAAATTTCTGATTAATTCTTAAAATATTCACAAAAAAACAAAACTATTATTTCTTTAAAATCATATCTAATATCGATTTGAAGGGAATATAACTCGAATTCAATCAAAAAACAGTGAAATATTTGAATGAGTAGTGCATCGAATCTATCTTTTAATGGTTAAGAAAGTGAATGAATTGACACTATATTTGATTTTGTGATTTCAATTTGTGAACGACTCAACTATAGGCCATTTCTCACTGCTATACCAGCGATGATATGAAGCAAAGAAATAATTCTCTATTGGATAGACTTATCGATTGACTCGAGAAGACGGAGTCAGACAAAGTCATGGACCAGAATGCAGACACTAAACAACGTATAGGCGGTCTTAAGGAGTGGCATTCAATTTGTGCCATCCATGCCTTGCATACAAACACCCGACTCAACTAAAATTAAAACAACACACAATTCCAAACTATTTTTGCTTTCATCTCATTTTTGATCAAAATTGCGACAAAAGTCTGAAAAATCTCTCTTAAAGTTTTCCAATTCATTATGGAATCCAACGGAAGAGAAAATCCTCGAAATGATGGCTACGAAGAGCGACAAAGCGGTACGTCTTTACTCATTAATCGTTTAATTTTTTAGCTATAATTCATTTTCTATTTTAAAAATTCTTTTATTTTAAAATTTATATAATTCTTAATTTTAATTATAATAAATTATAAAAAAATAAATAAATTATTTGTAGATTTGTTACAATTCGGTTATAATAGTCTGCAGTCATATAAAAGTATTATTCAAATATTATTCTAATAAAGTTTTGTTCAAATTTTAAACTATAGTTAAAATTTTTCCAAAATATCTAAGAATTTCCTGTTATTCAATGATTTCGGATTCTAGTCTTTAATTTTCTTTAATATTGAAAATATATTAATAAAAGTTACATAAAATAAACTGAAAATCAGAGTTAATCCGAAGCAAAAATATACCAAAATATGTGGTATTTTTTTAAAATTTTATTACATTTTTTAGATTTTACTTTTATTTAGTAAAACACAGGAATGTATTAAATGTTTATGAGTACAACACTTTAAAATATTGTAAAATAACTCGAGGAATGGCAAAATGAGCCGATCAAAGGGGTAGTAGCTTTGTCAATTACTCCTTGGGATTTGTAACCTCGACAGACCTAATGCTTGTTCATAGACGTAATGTTTCCAAATCCTAAATGGTAAACATTTCTTTCTCAACGGATATTCTGGAAACTTCCACTTTTGCCATTCCTTTGAAATAATATAATATTTGATTCAAAGTATTTAAAACTAAAGGAAATAATAGTTTAATTGAAAAAATATAAGATTTATATAATTTATATTTAAAAGAATAATATTATATAATGTTATTCTTATTTTAAAACATAATTTCAAATACATTATCAGAATTTTTATTTATCTTTAAGTTAAGGTTTATTCTCAATCAATCGATACATTCATATCATATATGAATCATATGTATGAATTTCAAAAATGATCTATAACAAATCAGGGATGGGCAAGGTATATAGCAAATGTAAAGTGCAGATTACAGTTTTATAAAAAATATTCAAAATTTTTAAATTAAAAAAATAATTTTTATTTAAAATATTAAAGTATTTTATGTCTAGACTTTGGGGAAAATATGAATTTTGGTCTAGGTCAAAAAATAAGAAAATTAAGAGTGGGGGTCAGCTTTTTATTGCATTTTTGTGCAACAATTTTTTCACGGCCTAGGGGGGAGTTCCCCCTGGTACCCCCTTGCCCATCCCTGATAACAAATATTATAATAAATATAACAAATTAAATAACTGCTATAACTGTATGAGTAAACTTTTGTTTCATTTTGTGTCTAATATTATTATAATTAAGAGTAATGACACTCAAATAGAAGGTATGTCCGACTCTATTTTTTTTGTCGGACATTGTTTCAGATTAAGGCTAATACTATAAAAGGAATGTGAAGTCGAAAATGAGCTTAAAATAATATTTCTGATTAATCGAAACCAATTTACCTAAACTTAATTGAATTGATCAAGATACTATTAGATTTACTAGTGTTTGTACCTAAACTAATGAAGAAATGGCGAAAATCTCTTTAAGTTAAATAATGTTTATATTCTCTAATATTCTCTTTAAATATTTAATATTAAACTATTGTTTTTATTTATTTTTTATTGTTTAAAAGTTTCTTCATTGAAATCATTAACTTTAATATACAATGTATACAATGTATACAATGTATATAATGTATATAATGAAGTTCTCAGAAAAAAATGTTAAATTCCTTCAGAATAAGACTTATATAAGAAAAGGATAGAAATACGGAAATTATTTGTTATAAAATGAATTCTTTTGAGAAATACTTGATTTTGATTAATGAAGTGAATGGAAATGAGTTGGAGTCGAGATTTTATTCTTATTTAAGATAATCTGTGATTAGTTTGGAAGCAGTGATACATAATGTGAGCGATAATAATAGCAAAAATCCATTTATTGTTCGCATGATTTGATTGTGAGCTGAAAACCACAAATGTTTGAATAGAGTGCACGAGTGGTGACTACTGGGGTATAGGTCTAAATGCGAAGTCTATACAAATCAATTAAAGTGATGCGTTTTTGGTATAATCGGCTTAAAGGGCCGATCAGTACATGACTGGTGGCATCACTTCTATTGCCAGAACTGATAGCATCGTTCGCATCACAGTTTCACAAATCGCGCAATGAATAGAAGAGCACAGCATATAAATGCATAGACTGTAGACTAATGTAAAGGCATCGCTTCGATTAGATTTGATAGAAGTCGGAATGACTGCTATTTAATCCGCTTTCAATTTGTCTGTTGGGTTATAGTTATAGCCCATAAAAGACACACATCTTTGCTATTATGATAAAACACATTCATTCTAACGACCAAAAGCTTAGTCTTCACATTATATCCGAACTCAAAGTAGAGATGAATCGCATGAATGGATTTACTTGAAATGCAATACACTTTCGCTCAAAACACAAACTCTACTGTTTTCTCATTTCATTACTTATATATTTGTTCAGATTGTTCTCAATCGTGTTCTGATGGCAGCGATTCTGAGTCCAGACCTGATTCAAAGTCATCACAAAAAAAGATATCACCTCCGACTCAGTCCGATGTTATGATGAGATTTGAGGCCAATTCCATGAAAAAACAAAATCTTTTTGATCCGACGATTCCTTTTCCTTTAAACAATTGTCGTTCGGCTCCGTTTGCATCTCTGGCATCGCCTCTATTTATAAGTCCAACTCTATTCAAACCAATTATTTCGAGTGGCATAAGTCAGGGCCGACCCCTTAATTTGTCGATGTCTACCAATACTTCAGTAGAAACTTTGGGCTTTTCAACACAACAATCATCTAATCAGTGCTCTTCCGCTTCAAATCATTCCAATTCTAACGAAATGACTGCTAATAACCCAATTATGCGCAACACTATGAAGAGACCCTCACCCGGACTTCTTTGTGTTGTCTGTGGAGACACATCCAGTGGCAAACATTATGGTATTCTCGCCTGTAATGGTTGCAGCGGTTTCTTCAAAAGAAGTGTCAGAAGAAAATTAATTTATAGGTTATTGTCATTCGTTTACATCTCTATAAACATGTATTTAATGCAAACTCTTTTAACCCTCTTTTAGTGTCTTTTGGTATCGATTTCTAAATTATTAAACAAAAGAATGGATTTTTATTAAACTTTTCTTAATTTTCTGAATAAGTCTTTTCTTAATTAGTCTCTCATCACTTCTTTTGTTTATAATTCAAATATAGTTAAGATTTTAATCCATTAAAATTTGATTTCAAAATATGTTGTGTCAGTCCTATAGATAAACAATTTCTAAATATGGATTTCATTATAATATATTTGAAAATCATCATGATATATCAAGTTTTTTTTGAAATAATTAATTGCGAAAATGTATTTTTAGACTTCTTTACTTATTTATTAATATAAGAATTTCAAAAATATACACTCGACTGCCATTTTTATGAACTTATTTGTGCAGACATTTATGTTCACAAAACCTATCTAGTTCATAAAAATGGTCTGAATTTTATATGGAGTTATATACAAAGGGTTTGGGGTATATGTTCACAAAAACTATCCAGTTCATAAAAACAGATGTTCATAAAAATGGCAGTGAAGTGCACTTTGTGACAGACTCTGTATTATCTTTGAAAATATATTAATTCTAAATTAATCGATAGTTAATAGAGCATTTAATACAACTAATTGTATTAACATGATAATCTCTGTTATAATTTGTCATATAATTTAATCTATAATTGATAGGCTAAAAATTGCCAGGATATGTAAAATTAGAATTTGCAGAATTTGAAGGAAAACAATTGTCGTCTTTTTTATTGTAATATATTTAAGAGTTTCATATATCTTTTAACCTTGCTAATTTTGTGCTGATACATCTCAAATCCTGTCTAAAGTTTTTTCATATAAAACAGAAAAAATTAAAAATTATTTTTTTTTTTCATTAAAACAAAGGATTGAATTATAAATTCATTGAACTCAGAATAACAGACTTTTGGCGTCAAATTTAATATAATTGACTTAAAAAGTGGATAAAAACAATTAAAATAATAAAACAATATTTCTGTAATAATAGCCATTGTAATAGTATCTTGGCAATAGTACAATGGCAAGACTTATACCGCTTTTGTTTTCAATACTTCTATTTATTTATTGTGTTAATGGAAAAGGTGAGCATGGTAAAAATATGTTCTTTGATTGACAGCATTTTCTAATTGAATAGAACTTTGGAATAGAAAGGGGTGTGGCAAAGGTGCAAGATACAACAAGTGTGGTGTGTCCTGTCCATTGACCTGCCAAAACTATAAGCGCTCTCTGAGGCCCTGTACTCTCGATTGTTATTCTGGCTGTGAATGTGTTCGGCCGTACGTAAGGCTGAGGTCGGACTCAAAGAAATGCGTCAAATATTTCGAATGCAATAAATATAAGAATTACTTTGATTTCAATGAAATATAATTATAAAAATTCATTAATAATACAAAACAATTAAAAAAATATTAATAAAATATAATAAAATAAAATCTTTAAAAAACATTTACTTCGAGTATACCATTGAAATATACCCCTCTATTAAAGCTGTTCTACTGAAGTGTAAAACTTTCGCGATCCGTCCCTTAGTTTTTATTTTTATTTAACTCCTTTTTCTTATTCTAAACGATAAGTACGTGAAAAATGAAAACCTTTTCTTAAGGAAACAAAAGCACTGAAAACAAGACATTCTTTGGTGAAGTGAATCAGAGCTCAAAAATGAAAGCCTTTAACAGTTGAGGTTTTGAATAAAATATTGAAATTTTTTATCGAATATTCATAAACCAGGTCATCTTTCTTTACAAATGTAATCAAGATTACTTTTTAATGGCTTTTGATGAAAAGCGATGCAATTTTTTGCATTCATTCTCTCATTAAAGGCTTCAATTCATACGTTGGGTTCAATGCAATCAAAACGGATTTGTACCGGTATTTGGACACAGACTGAGAGCACTACCACTGGAAAAGACATTTGAATAGACTTCTACAAAAAAGACATTTCTGTTAAAACTCTGATATTTTACGAATAATTACTAAAGAGATATACTTTAAAATCAGTTTCGATACTCAGAAGACATCACAAAATATATTAAAATTTTAATTTATATCTTAACTAAAGTTATGAAAATTTATTAATATTAAAGTCATGTCCACTCTATTAATAGTTTTATTATCAATTGGTATTTGCCTTACAAGTGCTCAATGGATGCAATATTTGGAACCACAGAGTATGAGTCCATTCGCACAACAGTTGTCCAGCCATTTGGTTGTGCCGAAGGACACGTCCACTAAAATACCTATTATTTTACTTTTGAAACCCAAGAGAGCTAAGAGTCTGACCGCCGATACCAACACTGAGACTATAGAGAAGCAAAGAGAGGACAATCAACCCCTAACTATCAATGAGTGGATGGGAATGCCTCGAATCAGTGACTCATTAGTTAACACCGAAACCCATTTGAATCAAGAAATGTCTGAATCAAATTATCAGCTCAACATTGAACCAGTTCAAGAGGCCAGTGAGGATGACCAAGTTGCTATCAAATCAAGAGGAGGGGAACAGGTCAAGTGGTCAGCACTAAAAGATAAGTCAAGTGGTGTCACGGCTGAACAGTTGGCGTCAATCAGCCATTTGTTCCCTAAATTAGCGGCAATGAGTGCCCCCAACACTGACTTGACTGACATCTCAGAGAAGAGTAGCGGTACTCTCTTCGAAGACGCCCTCAAGAGGTTCACCAGTAATTTGACTGATTTTGAACACAAAAATAGTGACGCAAACGATAAAAAATCTGAAGACGAATCAGAAGAAGAATCAGAAAATAGTTCACAAACTGTAAGTCTTTTTAAAATATTTACCAAAAAATTCTAATAAATATTTTGTATAAATAGTCGACAGACACTCAAAACAGTTCGGGTATTGCAGAGGCCTTAAAGTCTGATGAAAGAGAAATTATTGACAGTAAGGAGGATATATCTGAGCAAAGAAACATTCAACACTTGCCGTCATTTCAAAAGTCTAAACCTTTGTCTAATGAGAGGAATCGCATCAAAATTGCGGTCAAATCAGAACCAAAGTCTAATCCCGTAATTCAAAGCGAACCCATACAAAAGGGATGGATTCCTATCAAATTTAAGCCTAAGCCTAAACGCAAGCCAACGAAGCCCAGCATAAGTATTGAGACACAACAGATACACTTCCCTTCAGAGCCGAGTCCCGTTAGTGGACATTATTTGTATGAAAATTATGAGAGACAACCGTTTGGAATGCCTGAGCGACTCAACTCTGCCAGCGGTGAAATGCAATCGCATATATTCCGTCCGCGACATTTCCCGCACTCATACATACCATATGACACAAAGCACTCAATAAGTCATTTGCCTTTTCATAAGTATTCCTCGTATTTAACCGAAGCGGAGATAACACCGGCTCTCATGGAAATGACTGCCGACGCAAATAAACCGCAACACATCGAACCCCACAAAATGGGTGAAGAGGGAGGGGTCGGGACAGTGGGGGCCCTCACAGGTGACAAAGCAAAGGATGTGATCGAACAAAAAGAAGGAATGATTGATAACAAGCACGTCATCGGAGAAAAACATGTGATTGTCGAGGAGAAACTCCCAATGCATGGAATAGGGGGAGACGATGTTCTAGGTAATTTGTGTTACTAAACTAGCACACAAATACTGAATGTGATTGAATTTAGATCAGCACTTGACGTGTTGTGATTTACTTCACGGCCATAACACCGGTCCTCACCATCATGTGATCCACGAGGAGGTCATCAAACCTGACTTCGATGACGACAAACTCATCTCAAATATTGGACTTCAAGACTATGGACACAAACATGGATTCCCTCTTCATTATGGATCAAAATTCGGGCCTTACTTTCACCAACCCGTCTATCATAAGAAGGAATGTCATCACTCACAACCCACTTATTCTCCCAATTACTCTACCACTTACTATCCGCCCACCCATTGGTCGCCTCCAATTCACAGAAGGCCTGTCTATAGGCCTAAACTTTTCTATAAACCACTTCTTTTCGGCTGAAAGTATTGGAAGTAAAAGATTTCTCTTAAATTCGAATTCATTTTATTTTTTGTATAAAAAATTAATTCAAGAATTAAAGGAATTTTTGGCAAAACTATTGAATTTCTATTCGAACGTAAACTATAGAAAATTAACCTAGTTCAATTCAATTCAATGGAAATAAAGATGCCTTTTATGTTTAACATGTTTTCAATGAACCACATTTTAGTACTCCTGGCAGTACTCCTGGCAAAATTGATGTCGAGAACAATTTAGAGGTTTATTGACATTTAACAGGTGTTGGAAAAAGTCGGCTCAGCCTTTGTATGGCTCGGATGATGTTAGATCAAAATGAGCAGGGCTATTCAGGCTATTCAGCTCATTTATGATAAATTGAGTGGAGTCTAATCATTAGTCTATCATTAGTTGAGAGGAAAAACACGAAAATGACGGCCAAAGTTGTACTGAAAAGTTTTCTTTTACTCCAATTATGCTTACATTTAATTGAGTGCTACGTTGACCTAGAGCATTCTATACAAACCTGTCACTCAATAGACAATCGGCCAGCATTTTGTGTGGACCAGTCTTTATGCGATCGAATTCCCAAACCATTTATTTCAGAGCCACTGGAAAATTGCACTGACCCTCAAAAGGTGTGCTGTCCTATTAATGATGGGGAAGAATACCGGGATGCTCTTGTAATTCCCAGTGGACTGGCCTGGGACTGGACTCAGGCCTGGCCTGCCTTTCCCTGGGCTACACCTGTCCGACCACAAATGCCATCTGTGCCAGGACAACCCACTACTTCCAGACCCACTCCAATAGCGGTCAATATTAACGTGACATCATCTCCAGCCACCCCTTCGGGTCAGATTCCCAACGCTAACAATCCTCCAGTGAACCAAGGTATATTTCATATATATTGTATACTTAGTAAACATTATTTAACCTTGGCACAGGATGTGGAGTTCGTAACAATGTTAACACTAAGGATGACAGTGAGCTGGGATTCATCGTTGGGGGAGAGGTGTCGAAGCCTAACTCCTGGCCCTGGACTGTAGCCATGTATTCCGGTGGACGATTTGTTTGTGGTGCTTCTATAATTGGAACAAGGCACATTTTATGTGCCGGCCATTGTGTGAAGCATGGTAAAACAGTATCTAACCCTGATCAAATAAAATTATTAGTGGGGGCCCATCACCGCTCTAAAAGTGGCGAATATTATGGCGTTAAGAGAATTATTGTTCATAAATACTATGACGAGACTCGTATGCAAAACGACATTTCCCTCTTCGAGTTAGACCGTCCCATCACCTTTAGTAAAACTCAGTCACCGGTATGTCTGCCCAAAGACTGTGGTGTCTGTCCCGATAGTAATAAGGCCATGGCTATTCTTGCCGGGTGGGGCACTACTTCTTCTGGTGGTCGAGTCAGTGAAGAACTACGAGAAGTGGCGGTTCCTATCATTTCTCTCCGCGACTGTCAAAAAGCTTATAACGCAGAAATGGTTACCTCTAAACAGATGTGTGCCGGTATGTTAGGACAGGGAGGCAAAGACTCGTGTCAGGTAATTACCAAGTTCAAAACATTCTTGTTCTTTATTTCTTCTTTATGAGCAGGGTGATTCTGGTGGACCTATGGTTATGAGACCAGTGGCTAAAGATAACAAACATTGGTTGTGCGGTGTTGTGTCCTGGGGCAAAGGATGTGCTGATCCCAGTAATTACATTTATTATAATTAATTTGATTATATTGAGTTTAACTAGATAATCATTAATATTTAATTATTACAGAATACCCCGGAGTCTACACAAAAGTCTGCGAACATTTGGATTGGATCAATGAAAACATGAATAAGAAAATTGCTTGATGCTTTTTAAAAATATTGTGACTTTCTAAAATATACTTGCACAATCTTTTATTCCGAATAAAATATTTTTTATTAGAAATTATGAATTATTTTATTTCGATATTACGGAAAGGGTCACCCAATTAGAGTTTCAACTTTTCAATCCTTAACCCTTAAGGGCCTTAAGGGAGAGGTAAGGGAAGATTTATTTTTGAAAAGTGTACGCAAAGGGAATTGAATTTATTAAAAATGAAAAAAAAGGAAAGGGACGGGACGGGACGGGACAGGAAACGTTTGAAAATATGATTAAAATAAATGGAAGGATTAGAAAATTTTCCAAAAGTTGGAATTCTGACCCAATTTTTATTAATTGGAATTTAAAATAAAATTGTAAATAGTCTGCCAAAGAGGGCACAGTTTTAAGACCCGCCCCAAACCCGCTGCGGGTCTGTGGGTTTGGGTCTGCTATTTGGCAGACTAATTGTAATCAAGGTGGTTGTCGACATTATTTTTGATGTTAGAGGTGGCAATAATATTATTCTAGATTGTTTAAAATAAAATTTATATTAAGCTTAATTAATATAAATTATATAGATTATTATCAAGCTAAAGTTAGGATTAGGTTTGAGTTTACTGAGTTGAAACTACCATGGTTAAACCTTAATTAAATCCCATTAACCCCCTATTATTTGAGTTTTTTCTCTGAATGAATCCATTGATTACCTAATGTTTTATATTAATTGTATATTAAATGTCTATTTAATAAATTTATATTTATAGTGACCAAGGTAGACATGGTTCTATAAATATTATTTTAATTTTTCTCCTAAAAATAGAATAAATGATGAGTTAAATATAATTATAAATAGACAAGGTAAAATCATTCTATGTTGAAAATAAATTACGATTTCATGAAATTATTGTTAAAATTGTTATAAAATAAATTTCTTTATTTGATCTTGGTCATGTTATACAAGACAAATGTGGCTTCCATTACATACTCTATTATATTCTCTGATATTCTTTTGTTAAAAACAGATTCAGGTCTGTTACTAAAGTGTTGAACAAAAATGAACTAGTTAAAAGATGTCCCACTTAACTAGTGACGTAGTACCTAGCAGATTTTTTGATCAAATTTAATAGACTTTTTGCAGAATATAATTGGCAGTTGAATAAAATGAGTCAGATTATATTGAACATATGCCTCGCTATCTCTATGGTAGGGTTGGGTCACTCAAAAGTTGACTCATCTAAAGATTTTACGTTACCAAAGGAATCTGGTAAATATATGATCATGGTCATTCAAAACTAATTCAAATATATCTCGAATACAAAAGAGTGCGGACGGAATAATGTTAATCGGATAGTGGGTGGGGAACAGGCAAAAGCCCATGCATGGCCATGGCAAGTTGCTCTCTATGAGCGGCCCGTTTGGGCCGATAATAATGATACTTGGACATTCATATGTGGCGGCTCTATTATCAATCAGCGGTATATTCTGTGCGCCGCTCATTGTGTGAGCTCATGGGGCGAAATAACCCAGGCAAAGAATCTAAAAATAATGGGAGGGGCTCACAATCGGACTAAAGTGGACGGCAAATGGTTTAATGTAAACAAAATCTTTGTTCATCACAAATATAACGACACAACTATGCAATACGACATTTCCCTCCTAAGACTGGAAACACCCATTGAGTTTACCAAATCTAACCGAACGATGGGACCCATATGTGTGGCCAATCCTTTCTCTTTAGGTAAAGAAAATTTGGTTAATAAGAGTGCGGTCGTCACCGGTTGGGGAACTGAACAGCCTATGGGTGACGTCACTCATTGTTTAATGCAAGTGTCGGTACCCATAGTTAGTCACGATAAGTGTGTTAAGGCTTACGACAACGAAAGTATCACTCCTTTGAATATCTGCGCCGGTTATGCCGAGGGTAAAAAGGACTCGTGCCAAGGTGACTCTGGAGGACCACTTGCCATCAGACTTAGAAATTGCTGGATACAAGTTGGCATTGTGTCCTGGGGCAGAAGCTGTGCAGAACCTGGTATTTTAATTTTATTAGTATAATAAAATGAGCAAACTTAATTTATAATTAATTTTACCTAGATGCTTATGGTGTTTATACAAGAGTGTCTGTGCACTATTCCTGGATTATCGAAACATTGACTCGAGAGAAGAAAACACCTCATTATGTCTAACAAATTATAAAATAAAAATATGAGCTTGATAATTAAATATTGATTGTTTATTTGTTAAATTTATGATTATCATGATCATTTTACAGTGAAATATTTTAATTTATGAACCAATTATTTAATTACAGACAGTTGTCAATAATGTCAACTTATTTGATGACAGGTATATATCGATTATTATTGTTTATATGGGAAATGGTTTTGAAAATTGATTGACATTATTGCCTGTATTTTATTGAAAACAAGCAAGTTCGTTTTTATCAATGCCTCTAAAATATATCATAAAAATCAATAATTATTTTATATAAAGCAATCAATTAAAGAGATTAAATCTCTTATTTATCAAGGTAATTGTTACAATGCAAGCTTACACAGAATAAATCTGAAAAATAATTTTTTTCAACAAGGACAAAATACACTCTATATATATATGTGTGTTATTATGAATATCCATTACATATGAATAGACAATTTTTAGACCATTTCTAGTTTAGAGTCAGAAATAGAGTCAATGTCTGACGAATTCGATTCTCTTTTATTTAATTTGTTTTTCCGGTTAATTAAAGTGACGTAAATAATGAGTAAAACGTCGGACCAAACACTGTATAATATACTCATCACATCTTTGTGTACGTATGATATCTGGAAGAATGTTAAGATGAGAAACAATGCCATTATGACCAGGTTCTGTTTTAGACTTTCAATATAAGCAGCGTATATGAAATAGATTGTAGCAAGGATCAATATTGAAGCGAATATGATTAGTAATATTCCCACTGAATATAATATAATGTTTTATGAATTAATTAGCTAGCCAATATTTATCTAATTGATCATGGTTGACTTACTGCAATATTGGAGATCCAGGTTATATGAATGCTCAAAGTCTTTGACTTCTAATTTGAAGACTCGAATCGTTTCATCAAAATTATTGATATGAAGGGAACCAAAAATAATTATCAGTAAAAACGAGAAAATATTGACGCCATAAGTGGTTATCAATAGATATTTGATAAAACGGAATAACAATCCTTTAGTTTTCGACATATTTATTGCTATGTATTAAAAGTAGAGCTTAAGAAGAATTGAGTTCTGATTCGGCGCTTTTTCGGCCTTTTCTATCGATTGTTATTTTTTTGCTTTTAGTGAAAGAGCTTTATCATTCTTGAAAGTTGATGATCTAGTCACTTTTATGTGAATTTAAAGAAAGAAAGAAAAATTATTTAAATTTCTATATAAAACAATATAAAATTTTGTCAATTTTATTAATAAGTGTTTAATGAATAAACGTTTAATTTTATGAAATTAATGAACATAAATTTAAATGGTAATTTAATTAATGGTCTTGCACAATTTTATTAATGCTTTTTTATACCAATTTTCTAAATAAATTTTATATTAATTTTTATATAAGCTTTTTTTCATTTAAAGGCAAACTATATTAATCATTTTAACATAAGCTTGTTCATATTACTATGGAGTAACTTTACTAATCTATTTTAATCAAGAAAATATTATAAACAATTTATGGAAATTCTTTTTTTATAATTTAGATTTTGTTTTAGGCTAATTAAAAGCAAAATTGTGTTAACTATTTATATATAGTTAACTCTCCTATCTTGAATCGGTTGGGACCAAGTTTATTAATTCAAAATAGACAAAAATTGAAGATAGGAGAATTAACTGTATTTCAAAATTAATTGATTTTAAAATTACAGTTTATCTTAAATTACAGTTAAATAAAAATAAAGTTTTCTTTTGTATTGCATTCGATTTATTGAAGTTTTAAAATGTTTTTAAGTTTACTTTTAATGAAATAAAAGTTATTTTTGTATAAATCAAACCTCAATTCCATTTGAAGTTCATTTTCATCGACCGATTCATTATTTGTTGAAATGTATAGAAGAAGAAAACCAAACGAAGAGATAACCAATAAGTATATTCGATCTAAAAGTTATTGCAACTATTAATAATCAAGGCAATTTTTGTTCTATTTGCTTGACTTACAATAAATAAACTCTTGCTCAATCTGGTCCCAGAATTCTAAGTCTTTGATTGTATCAGGCTCAATTAAATTAATAACAGTTTTGGGCGAAACGATTAGAATAGTATTGACATAAGTTATTATTAGAAAATATTTCATTAGACATAAACAACTTTTCTCAAAGTCCGCCATTTTTGTTGAATATCTCAAAAAATTGTCTTTGGATTCGGCGCTTAATTCTTGTAAATACCGATCGATAGTTGACTCAAACTAAAGGAAGGCTTAAATTATTTTTGGGATAAACTTTTATGACCACATTTTTATCTTATTGTTTATCATTTAATTTTATAGAAGAATTTATAAATAAGGCTATAATATAACAAATAAAATTTCTTAAAAATTGATCTAGCTTATTAAAATTAATGTTTACAAAAAATGGCATGAAATTTAACTTAAAATGTAACCTTGGTAATTTATTTAAAAATATATTATTAACTATTTATTTTGTAAATAATTATTTATTTAAAGGCCTTAAAAGTGAAGAAAAAGTGAAATGAAAATAAAATCGGAGGGAAAACAGTTTCAATCGATCAAAAACATGACAACTAAAGGTATGACCGAAACAATTAATTGTTAACTTTTTTCCCTTCACTTTGAATAGTGTTGAGAGTCAACTGTTTTTGGCCTCCAATTAGACAACACTTATGTTATAAATGTAATTAAAAAGTTATCAATTATTTCAAAACGTATTAAATCAATGTTTGAATTCAATTAATGAAAAATAAGTTTAGGAAATGGTTTTGCTTTTGGAGAAAAGAAAGTTTTTTTTTCATTAATAATTTATTTAATTATAAAAATCTAAATTACAAAACATTTGTTAATATATTAGTTAAGACCCCATTTCCATAAAGTTATCCAACCCTTTGATATTTCTTCTAAAATGTAATATAAAAAACTTTGATTATTAACTGATACTTTATTTTTCTAAATATTTATATAATCTTGGTAATTGTTTCATTAACATAAAATAATGTAAAAAGTATTAGTAATTTTAGGACAAAAGAAATATTTTTAAGGAACCGTTCCTTAGAAAACCATAAATGTTTGACTTAATGTTTGAAAGGAATTCATAAAAAATAATTAAATTGTTTTTTATAGAAAGTTTTAGTTCATAGTCT
>JAQFZM010000252.1:0-41969 GCA_034695785.1 Galumna obvia
CTCTCTCTCTCTCTCTCTCTCTCTCTCTCTCTCTCTCTCTCACCGAATTACGCATTCACTCACAAAAAAGCATTGAATTTGTATTAAATTATTACATGATTGATCATGGTTATTTCAATTTTGAAGACTAACGCGATTAACTAATGCGATTATTTGGAATAATGGTTTAAATATTAATTAAAAAAATAGCATGGACAATTAAGTGAATATTGAATACTAAGAAATATAGTTTAAATTTGTTTTTACCTGAAATTGTTTTTTGGAAGAATTGTAAGACATAGACATCGATATTAAACCAAAAAATATAAATTTTTCACAAAAAAAATTTCTGGAATTCTTAACAAATGCTTTGAATCGAATTAAAGACATTAACTCTTAAATCGATTAAATAAAGTCTTTTGATAAGTGGAACAAATAAAGTGATGGCAAACGAATTATAGGAATACATAACTGAGAATAAGGATAGAATCGTCCATTGGGTGTCAGTCCTAACCAGTGAACTGACTCTCAAAACATATAATGCAATAAAACTTAATTCTATCGATTATTTGCCCGCATCTCAAGTGATGCCCTAAACAGTTGCGCACAACTGTTTCCAACCCTTAATATTCTGATTAAGAAACCGATAAATAAGAATTATATACTCTTTGATTAAGACTTTTATTAATTATCTTTTGATTTAAAAGCAATCACTCATATGTACAACAATTTATAAATTTATTTCTTAATTTTTAATCTTTGAAGGAGTGTTCACTCAATTTCCGATTTTATAAAAATGATTGTTTGCACACAAAATATAGAAATAAAATGAACGAAAACCACGAATATATTAATGAGAAAATTCTTAAATTCTTAAGTCTATTATTAATAAATTAAGTTTAATATATTAACAAAACTCTATTTTCTTACGCTTTAAGTTTTTATATTCAAAACAAGTTTTTATATACTAAAGGAAAAAATATTACACAAAATATAATTTAATCACAAAAATTGAGTTAAAGAATATACGAACAGAATATCAGTGATATTATTATATCATCTTTTTTTCATTCATTATTTTTATTGATTGAATAGAAAAATAGGGAAAAAAATTTATTTATCTATTGATTAAACGAACGAAGAATTTATACTGAATTTGGAATTAATTATAACTTAATTACAAATTCTTTATATTTTTATATTATAATAATAATAGAATTTGTGTTTTTTTAATAGAATTTATAATTTAATGAACAAAATATATATTAAAACATTAGTGTTAGTATTCTATAGAATTGAAGATGGGTCACTTTCTAAACTGAATGTCAAAATAAAAATGCTTAGACAATGGTTTCCATATTGTATCTTGCAACTTAATCATGTTCTAAATGTTAAATGCTTTGAACTCTAGAAATCTAAATTAAATGAATGTCTATTTGAATGTCGTTTTTAAATATAAATGTTATATAAATTAATATTAATTTAAATTCTAATTGAAATGAGAGGAAGAAAGTGATGACCGAATCGTTGAAAACGGTTTCAGCGATCGATTCAAACAAAATATCTGTGAATTTGTCGCCGCATTTAAGGCCTGACATGAGAGGCAAACAATCCATTCATACATAACGTGTTTTCATTCATAAAAATAAATCGATTTTTTCAGTGAATATCGCGTTTAGGGACTAAAAGTAGTGCTCAAATAGTAATGCTATTTAGATATTCGGAGGCCTTTGAAAGCGTTCGGCCCTTCATATTGTCTGCGAGTAATTCAATTGAATCCACGCTTTCGTTATTTAAATGATTTATCACTCATTTTGATTGAAATTCAATAATAAAACTATAATTTTATTTAAATGTGATTTTATTAAATGTTTGGTTAAAAGAATTCAAGTTTTGTATTAATATATTTATTTATTTATTTATCTTTTTTTTAATGAAACTCCAAAACCATTATTTGTGTGACATTTGGCCCAAAATTATGACAAAAATGTTTAAAAAGATTTGATTTTATGCGAAAAAGTTTTTCTTCAAATATAATAAACCATTGAATTGTCTTTAATTTATCGACCGATTGATCTGAAATGTCATTAAAGCGATCGATGTCTATAAACACAATGAATGGCGGAATCGATAACTCGAAGACAAATCTAATCATAAATTATTTACCGCAACAAATGACAGATCAAGACTTTAGAGTATTGTTCGCACAAATCGGTGACATCAGGTCTGCGAAGATTATCCGCAAGAAGTCAACCGGTTATTCATATGGTTTCGGTTTTGTCGACTATTTATATGCTGAAGACGCAGAGCGAGCCATTCAGACACTCAATGGTCATGAAGTGGAGCACAAGAAGATAAAAGTGGCGTTTGCCCGACCCTCAGGAGATAACATAAAACAGGCAAACCTTTACGTTAAAAATCTTCCCACAAATTATAGTGAAAGTGATGTAAGAGAACTGTTCGCTCCCTTTGGGAACATAATTCAGTGCAGAATTGTTGGTAACCGCGGCGTCGCTTTTGTTCTCTACGATCTTCACGAACAGGCAATCGCTGCCATCGAACAAATGGATAATAAAGTACTTCCCGGAGCTCTTCAACCAATTAATGTTAAATTCGCAAACGATAACCAAAAAGTTTGAATTCATTTACTTTTACTTTCATTTCTTTTCTAATAATTCATTTAAACAACAAATTAGTTGTAATTTTTACTCAATTTTTATCTTTATTTAAGTGATTTATATTTAGATAATTTTCTTCTTTTTCTCACTTTTTTTGATATAATATTATTTATAATTGTTTAGTGAAAGTGAGAGTAAAGTTTTGTTTATGAAGTGACGGGTCGTTTCACTTTTGGCTTTTGTTTAATTAGACGATAAGTTTTATTGTTTTATTGTTTTATCTCAAATTAGAAGTTTTTTGTCTTAATTGTGGCAATTCTTCAACAATTCTCTTGAATTTTAATCTCTAAAAGAATTTTATATAAAAAAAAGTTTTAATTTCTCAAAAAAAAACAAATTCTAAGAAATGGTTTAAAAGAAAATAAAAATAAAATGTTTTAAACATATTTATGACTCGAATAATATTAACTCAAATCCGAGAATAAAAACAAATCGATTTGTAATCCAATATTTTGTTTCTAAACGTAAACAAAGTGTTAATTAATTGTAGTTAAAAACGTTTGATGTAATCATTTGTTTGAATGAATTTAAAATTCAATTCTTTTATCACTTTTTAATTTGTAATAAACTTTTGTAATATTTTTTAGAATAGAAGTCAAAACTCGAGGAATGGTCGCAATTCTGGTGGCAGTCCTTACGGGACTTCTCGAGAATATTCATACCCACATATGCCGTACGAGGGTTACGGCAATTCAGGACCGATGAGACACATGTCTCACATATCTCGTGAGAATCGTTTTAATCCATTACCGCCAAACTTTCATCAATCACTTCAGTCATACCAAAGTTATACGTCTTCGAATCCATTAGCTTACAATCCAAGTCCGGTTCAGCCGCCACTCCCAATGCCGTCAATGCCGGGGTTACCCCCACCACCGCCTCCTCCCCCTCCACCCCCATGTTTGTCAACACACTCTTCGGGCGATGTTAACAATGGTTTTAATGTGGAAAAGGGCGGTTATATTCTGTTCGCGTATAACATCGGTCCGGAAACTAATGAATACAGTTTAGGGGAACTGTTCGGCGGTTATGGAAAAGTGGTCAGAGTCAATGTCATTAGAAAGGGTGAGTCAGGAGAAAGTAAAGGCTTTGGTTTCGTTACAATGAAGAACTATAACGAAGCTCTTAACGCAATCTCTGCTCTAAACGGCTATAATTTTAGCGGAAAACCACTTCAGGTCTCATTCAAAAAGTGATCACTCATTGCATTTCACAATCGCTATAACATCGCTCTGACATTATAACCGTATTCTTAATCACTAATTGTTTTCAATCATAGAATTGATTTGAATCTCGAATTCAAACGCTATTAAAGTCTTCTAATCCTTGAGTTTCAGATAATCCGTTCTCTAAGCGGTTCTTCTTTTTTATACATATTATATATATTTAGTCTTTTTGTGAATTTTCTTTATTTTCAATTCAGATATCATTCCTTCAAATCATTGATATTTTATTTTTCATTTTCTTCTTAATCGATGAATAAATTATGAATAAAATTGTATTTAATATCGAAATAAAAAATTAATTAATAAGAGATTAATAATTATGTGTCGAATAAATCGTTTTTATCGTTAAAAAAGGTATTTCCGACAATTATATGCTCCGCAATGACAGGACACTCGCAATGGCTTATTGTCAACTGTCATACCATCGATACCGCTGTCAAAACTTTTATCTGAATTATTGATTGAATCGGTTTGACTGCTGTCGGTATCAGTTATGCCGTGAACTACAAACAAATCGATTTAAATATAGAAAGAGTTAAACAATATTACCATTAATTTTATAATCAAAAGTCAGTTCTTCGTTAAGCTTTATATTCCTGACTGCGAACAGTGCGATGTGAGGCATAAAAGGGTCCAAATTATTAATCCAAACAACTCTTGTGTCCAAATTTGGGTCACACTTTTGTTTAACAAATAAAATCAATGAGAAAATGGTCTGATTCCGAGTCTTACCGAATGATTGACGAAATGGGAGACATTTCCGCATTGAGTGGCGTCTAATGTATACTTTCCGGTCTCGTCGGGAGTAAAGTCCAAATCAAACAAATAAGTTCTGCCCTCCGCGTCATATATCTGTCCGCGTCTGTTGGCCTCTTCCACAGAAATTATTTCTCCGACGTATTCCATAACATAAGAGCCCTTATGAATGGGTTCAAGAGTTCTAACTCCCCATCCCTTTCCGTCGTCGGTTCGAAAAATGGCTAATTTGTGCTAAAATTTTGTGGAAATTAAATAATGATATTTAGTATTATTTAGTATTTTGAACAAACCTTTCGACCCTTTTGGACGACTCGGTTAATGCAGTTCTGAGAACATTTGCATTGTTTGTTACACTCATGGATTGCATTTCGAGAACTCTTTAATATTCCATTTTTGGTGTAATTAATGGGCGATTGATATGAAGCGACGCAACACTCGGAAGTCTGAGTCTCGCAGTCATTGCACTCACAATAGAGCGGCGGCTCATTATTTATGATAATATTTGGATCGAATGTTCGACAGTTAGAGATGTATTCAAAACTTGGTGGAGGAATATCACAATCGATATAATTTTCAACTTTTATGGGAAGGCCTTCGTTTTGAGTCTTTATAACTCCATTGATTTCTTCTTCCCATCGATTGAGACCTGACTGAACTCCTTTTCGTTTAACAAAAAACTCGAAAAAGTTATCAAAATTTTTAAAGCGTTTAGTTATATATAACTCATCGATGAGTCTATTGTAGTGACCATTCAATCGATCGACTCTTCTCTTTGTGTCAACAATTTTTCCGATATCATCCATGTCTTTGAGGTGTTTTTCTCTCAAATCACTTCTTAATTTAGTGACAAAATGTTTGGTATAATTGTATTGTTTTAACGACAAATCGTTAAAAACTAATAAAATAGTAGTCATAACATCGAAATGTAGTTTTTTTTCGACGATATCTTCGATAATACCTTTAAGTTTATAGTAATTTCGATATGAAGTCATTTTCTCAGAATTATTATTTAATCCCAAAATAACGTTAAACTCATTAACCAGTTTTCGACACTTCGACAAATTGACGATCGGTTCCCATGTATTGTAATCTTCGGACCAATTCTTCCACTTTACCTCATAAAGAGTTCTTTTATCGGATCCCTTTTTTGTGTCATAAATGGATTCGACTTCAAATGTATTATTAGAGTCATCCACCACTTCATAATCGCTGTCCTCTTCACAGATCTGATGGTCTAAAGTGAGTCCCAAAGAAGTTAATTCTTCTTTGATTTCGTCAATTGTTTTGAGGGCCGAAACCATTGGTTTGTTTTCAAAGCAGTCCTCTATTAGTCTTAATTTTGTTTCGAGGGTTAAATCCTCTGTTATATTGTCTTCTATCACTTCTATGGGTTTGTCTTCTATCACTTCTTTGGGATTGTCTTTTATCTCTTCTATGGGATTGTCTTCAATGATAATAACGTCGTCATCACTTTCTTCCACTTCTTTTTCTGGTTCTTCGAGTCGAGGATCGACTTCAGTGATGGAGTGGTCCAACGGTTGAGCGCATTGTCCGCACTCTTCACTAATTGATATAATTTCTGATTTAAACCGTTTTGTACTCATCAGTGGTTTTTGTGTTTTGGATGACTTCTTGTGATTCTTCGGCGGTTTAATTGTTGACTTATTGGGAGACTTAACCAGTTTAACACTTAATCCCATTTTAGTGAAAACCAGTTTTGATTGTTTAAAATTGTGTCGGATTGGATTCGGGGAATCATTTTCGTTCATTTTATTCAAAGTATAATCACTTTTTGATAATATATTAATTGATTATAAAATAATTGAATAAATTGAATAAAAATTGATTAAAATTCAAAAAAACTAAAAATAAAAAATAAACTCAAAAAACAATTGAATGCGAGTTCTGTTGAAGAGATGCGCAAAACCGCCAAAACCTGATTGGCTTTGGATTCAAATCGAGCGCTGAGTCGTCAGCCAATAGACGACTGACACAACTCTCAAACAAAACTCAATCCAATTATTGAAAGATTGCGTAAAGAATGGAGTTTTGTGTCCAATCAAATCAATTGAATGGAAATCAGTGCTGACGTATAGACCGGTGTTTAGTATTTAGAGTTCACTTTTCATTCGATTTAATTCATAAAATCTTTAAACTCTTAATTCATTTAAATATAATTTATTTATTTATTAACAAATTGTCTACAAATTGACCACAAATTGATCTTAAGTTAAAACATGACTAACTATTTATCCATTAATTTGTTTGCATTTGTATTAATATTAAGTCAATTGTATCGAATGAGTGACTGTCTTCGTGAGGGACAGTGTGAAGGTATTAACCATTTAAACCATTAAAACACTTAAACTTTAATTAATTATTAAATATATTATATATTATAGTTTGCGTCGGAGTAATCAATAAATTGATTAATAGATTGGATTCGGACTCAAAATCAGATCCGAATAAAATCGAAGAGAAGTTCAAAGAGTTGTGTTTAGACACTAAGAAGTCTGAGAACCGATTCGTAAGTGATTTACTTTTTCTGTTTATTCATCGATTAATTGAATAAATTTGTGTTTAAGTGTTATTATATCGGAGGTCTCGAAGAGTCGGCCACAAAGATTTTGGGCGAAATGTCTAAACCGTTGAGTTGGGGTCTGCCCGCAGACAAGATCTGCGATAAATTAGTCAAAAAGGATTCACAAATCTGTGAATTACGTTATGGTATGAGTTCTGACACATTTATCATTGACTCAATTAATTTGTTTGTCTTCAGAGAAAACAATTGACTTGAAAACAGTGGATCTGAAGAAACTGCGGGTTCGGGACCTCAAGAAAATACTGAACGATTGGGACGAAGTCTGTGACGGATGTATCGAAAAGTCGGAATTCATTAAAAGGATAGAAGAGCTGAAACCCAAATACGTGAGGGAAGAGCTCTGATATTAAGTTATTTATTAAATTTAGTCATAAATTAGTTTTAAATTAAAAATTTAAAATAATTTTTGTTTCGAAAATATCTTCACTTTTCTCATCACAACATTTATTTACAAATATTTGTATTATTTATGAATATTTTGATTAAAATTTTTGTAAAAAAATTAAGTTTTCCTCAAATATTAATTTGTTTTTAGCATAAAATCAATTTTAATAATTTATTTTCACTATAAATGAAAAATCAATAGTTTTATAGAAATTTATTAATTTATTTAATATTGAAGTAATTGTCCGACAAATGAGGCTTTAATTCGAAATATTTGTATAATTAATAACAAAGTATTAACAAAAGAGTAATTAATGCATAAAATTTTGATTTTATTCATAATTAGTTTTTCATATTATAAGCAAATTATGAGTCATTTATTTGTTTTTAATTAAAATTCCGTTCAATTCTTAATTTTAATCGTCGTTTAAATAATTATTTTCTATTGATTTCAGTATTTGACGAAAAATAAATTAAAAATTATAAATAAGTGCTTAAAATAATACTAATAAAGAGCGGACACAAAATGATAAAATCTGTATAAAATTTCAATGAATAAACCCGTGGATCAGCTCTTTGTAATACCCTCTCACCAAAACTTAATTAATTAATTAATTAACATTTGTTTCCTAATTATGATAACTATTATGGCTCTAAAAATAAGAGTTTCTGTTTAGGTATAGATATTATGTAAAATCGAGAGTAAAATACGTGTATTTCAGTGATTGACCTGAAAATCGTTTTAAGGCATTCAGTCGTATAACAGATGTATTCCACTCAAGGGTTTGGTTAAGGCATTCAGTCATCAATTTATTGCTAATTCTCAGGGAAGTAGACTTTTGTTATAACTATATCTCCGGTGGAAAGTGTCTGCACTGATGAGTCACAAACGGCTCCTCTATTGGAGTTATCTTTAATTAATGGCTTTCCATTCACTTCTGAGGAACCGTTCAAATGACAAACACAATGACAGCAACTTTTATTGGAAACCAAAGAGTCGGAAGGACTGAACACATTTATATAATTATTCAATTCTGAGCTCTTCATCGAGTCCTCGACATCGGACTCGACTTCGGAATTGCGTTCTGACTCGTCATCACTTGAACTCAGAACAGGGATAGTATTTGTATCATTACTTTGAACGCTTGTCGGAGCACTTCCTGAATCGACATTCTTTTTATCGATTCGCTCCAACTTTTTGGCCACTTTTTGCGAGCCCTCTATTTTGACTCGTATTTCATCGGTCAGATCAATATATCTAAAAATCAAATAAAATTCAATTATTTGTTTAATATAAACGAGGAATACCTTAAAAGTCTGATCTCACGATTACTTAAAACAATTTGTTTGGTTTCTGTATTAAAAAGTTTTAATTTTAAATCCGTGACTTCCATATCGAGTTTGCGTTCTTTTTTCATCATTTTGATCTGTTCAGGGTCTATCTTAGCCAAGACCGCCTCATAATTAAGTTGTTTAAGTAAAGGCAAATATTCGGCGCGAATTGATTTAGACATTGAATTATACACTTCTGGTACTAAAGCGTAGACATCAAATGCTGAGTAAAGAATCATTTCTTCAGTCAAAGGTCTGTGACTCCAATACTTCTGATCCTTTCGGTAGACTTTTTTCATTTGTTCCTTCTTTGGGTTGGAATGAAGGCCCGGACCCGCGTATAGTTCACATAAGTTATTAAGAGAAATGTATTTTGCTTTATATGCAGGTCTTCCTGTGTTTTGTTGTTGAATAATAGAATGTGCTACTTGAGTGTCGAATATGTTTCTTATAATTATTCCGTATTTACTGTGAAGACAACTGCTGTCATTCCTTACGTCATGAATCACTTTAATTATTTTTTCTGATTCTAAGAGTTCTTTTAAACATCCCTTTAATAAAATCGGATTCAAAAGAACATCAAATAAACAAATTTTAGGGACCACTGAATTGGGTTCAGATGAGGGTAAAAACGCCAACTGGACTAAAGTGATTTGACCCGAAGCTCCCAAATTAACGCCTTCACAGTCGAGACCAACAAAAGTGTTGTTTTTCATAATGTCTGCCACTATTTCTTCTCCGTCTTTCGTTTTAGTAATAATTTTAGTGTTCCGTAAAATATTGTTTTCATTTCCGACCCAAACATTACTGGAATTAGTATTCGCTATATTCTTGTATTTGATCTGAGAGTTATCCGAAACGATTTTCATTATTTGAGAGCGAATTCTTTGATTAACAGAACCGACAGAAGAAGCGCTGTTTACTCGAGAGGGGGAAGAGATAGGCGTTGAAGTGCCCGAAGATTGCGATGAAATCGAAGCCAAAGAGTTTGCATTATTTACTTCATTATTATTATTATTATTGTTTAAAAGTTTCTCTTCATTGAGACGTTCCCTTTCGGGGGTGAGACTTACGAAATGGTTTTGAACTAAAAATATTTTTGAATTCATTTTGAGGAAAGTTATCAAATCATTTGAATTCTTTAGACAATTGGTCCACAAGTCTTGATTACAATTGTTTTTAATGTCATTAAAGAGTATATCAATCGTTAGTTTAGTCGAGTGTTGAGAACTCAGTTTTATTATTTCCGTTTCCAATAAAGATATAAACTGTTGACTCAAATAAGGGTCGAACGGAACTTCTTCTGGCATTCGAGTCAACGACCCCTTTGTCTTACCCTCGTCTTCAAGTTTCTGAAGAACGCTTTGAAGAACAACATAATCGTCGTTAACGACAAACACATCCGAATGTTTATACAAAAACTCTTTAAATTCACGCGAATGTTGTCCGGAGACGTGTCTTACTTCTGGAGGTGCCTGTGATCGGTGTCCCAACAAACTCTTGAGTGGCACCTCTGCATTACCATATTGGGCCAATTTATCTCTAAAGAACTCAATCGCTTCTTTTGTATAATCTCTTCTTCCGTCACCCATTTCTTCTCTAACTAATGGTGTTATCTTAACCTTCAAACAATTAACCAAATATTGTGTTTAATAACAAAAATAGAGTCAATTGTTTAATACCTGATCCGATTCAATAGTGAAGAGCGACGGATATTGAGACAGGAATTTCTTGAGACCCGATTGACTGCCGCCAGCGATTTGTCGCATCTCTTTTGTGAATCCTTTGGTCCCGAACTGACACGAGAGGTCGTGAAGAGTTCGGGGCTGATCCTTAAGCATGAGTCGGTCCAAGAAAAACATTAAAGTCATATTCCGGATGTATTCGTAGTCATCCATTGAGTTATCGATTTTTAATTATATTTTTATAATTATATTTATAATTAAATTAATATAATTAAGGCATTTGTGGCACTCATTTCAAACTATGTTTGAAATCACGAAATAAATTGCATTTTTATCATAAAATATTTGATGAAAATTCGTCCAAATTATTGATTTAATCCATATTTCAGTGGTTTATATTGTCGTCAAAATTAGTTAAATATTTTAATTAAAACGATTTAAATTCAAATGAAAGCAAACCTAAACTCTCGTTCAAAGTCTATGATTTGGTATTTGATTTTGATATTTGATTTCATATTTGATTATTAATACAAATAATGATTACTTAAATCAAATAAATTGTCACTAAAAGTCACTAAAACTAAATTAAAATTTCAAAAGTCGTGAAACAAAAACAAAAGGAAAAACAAATTTAAAAATACATAAAAACAATGTTTACAAAGAGTTGAACACAAAATACCAATAGTTTTGTTACTATTTTACTATTAATGAGTCATTCAATGATCAAAACGAGAAATAATAGTCAAAAATAGTGAACATAACTCTAAAACTGAAGCACTGAATACATTTTGATTTAGTTTTTAGTTATTAAATAATTTGAAAATAAAACTATTTTATAAGATCTGTTGATAAACGAGTCAAAAGTAAATGTGTGTTAAGACTTAAGCGTAAAAGTGTTGCTTAAATAAAATATTCAGCAAATATTTCCTCAGATTTTTTCGTGAAATTCTTTGCCTTCACTTGAATTGAGGCAAACTTTTATTGAAAGGTTTACTCAAAATATATTTATTAAATGAGTTGTAATTGATTTGAATTAAAGATAAATAAAAATTAATTCAATTAAGACATTAAACGTTTTATAACTGAATCATTTGAGGAAACGATTAATCATAGATTTAGTCAACGAAATAGTGATAAGTTTTAAGTATTATTTCATTTAATTTATCATTTCTTATAAGACTTTCGATCGACAAAAGAAAACATTAGCTCTTCTCACAAAATATCCAAAAACTAATTAGAGTTTATTGACTGTCTTTTGATGTTTTCTACAAATTCTGATAATTATCTAATATCGGGCTCTTCCTAATTAGTGAACTCGTTTAGAGCCCCCAACGATTTGAAACAAAAATAGTGCCTTGTTCAATTATTGCTCCATCCATTTATTTAATAATAGGCTATTATTAATAGCCTTTCATATAAAAGTCGCTCCACTTCTACACAACTTTTCAGATTCACAAACGAATCACTTTTTAGAAAAAGTGTTTATTAACTCAAATAAAAGCCTTCAAATCAACGAATAATAAAAAAGGAAACAATAATTAATCTTTTTTTCTGATTAATTCATTTAATGTCGTATTTTATTCAACTTTTTTTTGATATCTTTTTTCAGAAACTAATCGAAATAAATCGCCTCAAATATATCCGAAAATATTTTATTAATTGTTTTTTAAAATTGTTTTTAAAAATAGTTACAAATAATTAATATATTTTACCATTTAATCACTATTTTTATGAGTTGTGAGAAAACTAAAGTAATTATTACTAACAAATAAATACTTCAAAATAAAGTTAATGGAAAATAGTATCAATAGTATCGATAATTTGTAATTTTTATATAATTTTCAGTATTTATTATAAATTATAATATGATATAATTCAGTCCATAATCTGTGAAACTCGAATTCCGGGAGAATTAACATAATTACATCTCTATTAGAAAAGACATTTTCAAACAAATTGAACCCGAATAGAAAAATGTAAGAAATGATCACTCCTTTCTCAGAAGTGATCACTCCTTAAAGGTATTGACTTATTATATAATGATCTCATTTGAAAGTTTTACATATAAAGAGTAGAATTACTTTCAACCAATCGGTATATCTGTTTACGTGAAATTCATCTAGGTAAAGCTGGCATTGTTAAAGCTGTAGCTTTAAAAAAGTGATAAATTTTGAATCAATTCTATTAGCAAATTTTGTAACTAGTAAAGTATCAACTAGTAAATTGGCAAATGGTTTTTTTTACTCCAGAAGTTTATGACTCTAAAAATCGTAATTATTAGTGATTATTGATTTATATTAAAACTTATTTATAAATCGTTCCAAAGTTTTATTCGTTTGTTAACATTATTTTGATTTAAAGGCAAAAATTATGAATTAATTGCTTTTAATTATCAAAAACTAATTATTAGTTAAATTCATTCAAATATTCATTTTAGAAATCAATTATATATCGAAACTCTTAATAATTACTAAAATATTTAATTATTATATTTCAGAATTACTACAATTAAAACAAAATCGAGGGAAAATCAATTTTAGTTAAATAATAAAATAAATTAGAATTTTATCAGTTTTTGGTTGAATTTCAATTAAATGGATATAATCTGTTCATTGAAATAATCAGATGAAGTCATGAAATGTCATTTTTTTAGTGTTTATATAATCATTTTTTAATCATTAATCATATTTTTTCGCAATTATTTTATTTTTTCCCTTATATTAAAGATAAAGTTAGTTCTGGTGATACATTTCAAGTAAAAATGGTCTTACATTGTATTGTATTTTAATGTATTCATCATTTTTGGAAACATTGAAAAGAGTAGAACGATATGACCCATCACTGATCACACATTTATTGAATCCATTACTAAAAATTTGTTACGAAAGAAGATCTTTGGTTTAGAATCCATTGTGTTTTGTAAAGACCGTGAGTTCAAGAAAACAGGTGACTATTGATCAGTGAATGGCATAACTAATGCTAATTAGAATTTATTGAATATAAAGTTTTGATTAAAAAGAAAGTCATAAACTAACAAAAGTTGATTGCAATCAGTTTGTGTTGAAATGAGGGGTTATATAATGAAATTGTGTCCAAAACCAATTAAATTATTAAAAAATATAGTAAATCCGTAACACATATAATGATCTGATAAGTGAGGGGTCAATCAATATATTTAATTTATTAAATTTAATCATTAAATGAAAAGTTTGGTTTTGGTATAAAATTTAGATTAATTTTATTTTTATTTATTTTATATCAAATAATTGACTAATGGTTTGACTTATATTTATAAAAATATTTTAATTATTGTATTATTAAAAGTATTCGTGACTTTACATTGAATTACAAAACAAAAAACGAGGAAATCATTGAAAACATTTGTTTTAATTTCTGAAAAGTTTTACATTATATTTGAGATTCTTTACCAAAACTAATGTCGTGAGGATAAGGTCTTTGGTTTTGAATATAAATGGGAGGATAAGAGGTGTAACTGAAACCATTGTGAGGCAAACGAATGGGTAATCCATTACCAGAAATATTCTCTTTGAATGAATTCTTTTCACTTTTCGATTCTTCAAATCTTAAGTTATTAACCAAAGGATTATTCAATTGCTTTGTTTCGGTATTATTTCCATTATTTAAATTATCATCACTTGATTTCTTTTGTGATGTTCTTCTGCTTCTATTTTGGCGAAAAATCAATGACATTATCATAAAAATAATGGAAAGCAAAGTAAAGGCACCGCCGATACTCATTAATATTATTGATACGATTTGAGGCGTTGTATTGAACTCTTCTCTCATTTGTAATATATATGGATTTTCCCGATAAGGAGAGCTCGGAGACACTGAAGACATTACGATCACTATTAAACCGGACATCAGAAATATTACACCAAAACTAATGGAAGCCGAGGCTAAAGAGCACATCACAAACGACTTCTTACTTAAACTCATTTGACATTAAATATAATCGAAAATGAATTGAATTTAAGTTTAACTCAAATAATAATTGAAATGAACTGAAGTCCTATTTTAACAAAACTTTAATAAAAAACACTTTTGCCAGTCATGTCATCAAAAGAATATGTCTCTGAATTGAACTACCTCATTTATTCGCTTAAACTGTTTTCAGATTAATACGAATTTCATAGAAAATGTAAGAAATAGGGACTCATTAACTAAAGAGTGATAAATCATTTTTTATAAAATCAATTTAAATCATTGGTGTCGACCATGATCTAGCAAGGTTACCAAGATTACCAAGATTATCTTATTTAACAAATTATATTCAAAATCTTTTAAAACAGTTAAAAATGTTTAATAAAAATGAAAATATGGTTATTATCACACAAATGGCACTTCAGATGAAAACTAATTACAAAAACAATTGAATTATGTTTTGGCAGAAATTCGTTAAATATTTATAAAAAAAATAATAAAATTTTACAGAAATATAAAACAATTAAAACTAACGATTAAATGATTATTCAATTCTTTTCTTCCGGTATTCTATAGAATAACTCTGTTTATAGAAAGAGGCGAAGAGCACAAGAAAAAGGGCCGCATTTATTATCGACAAATAACTGAAGGCTTTGGGCGCCGAACAGTTGGGCAGAAATAAGAGCCGAACGCTATTCGTTATTATGAGCACAAACTGAATGATCTGAAGTCGTGTCAAATATTTCTTCCACCATAAGTAGGGCTGAACTTTGGGACCGAATGTAGAGATCGCGTAATAGCAATACATAATTACGTGAACCAAAGAATTGATGTAAAGAAAAAAGGCATTGGTTCCCCCTGGTAAAAACTTAAATCCAATCCAAACCAATATCGGAACCATTGAGTGATGGATTACGTGAAGACCCGACACCTGATTATACTTTTTGCGTAAAATAAAGAAAACGGTGTCCGACAGTTCTATGAATTTAGTTATGAAGAATAACCATCCGAGCAATAATTTCCGTTCTTCTATGGGATCACTTGAATTAGGGTTAACGGGTTGACAGCCCCACGTGTCGAGACCCCAATTGAGCAAAAGACAGGCCTCAATAAATATCCAAAGAGACAACGAAACCATAAAAACATTATAAATTAGTATAACTTTCTTGAGGTCGAAAGCATTTCTTCCTTTCATGAGTTCGGGTCCGAAAACTTTGACGAAATAGAGATACGAAACAATGATTGCCAAAGTTGACCAAGGACCTCCATAGAAGAAAGGCCACGACGATGAACGGGGATCATCGTAGAGCTGCCACATGTCATAGTAGTAAAAGTTGAATGACTTGTTTGATAGCAAAGGAGACCAATTGGATGCCAAAGACATTCTTAGGGAAAGCAGAAAAACTGGTGGAAAACCATTTCGAATAATAAAATTTGAATTAATAAATTATCTTGTTAAATTTATCAAATAATTAATAAAGCAATGATTTGTCTTTACTTACCTCAAGAAGTTTATTGATTTTTCAAAGAAATAGTTTTAACACACAATTAATGTAAAAGTTTTGAGAACTGAATGTGTGTTAACACAAATGAACACAAACTTAGGGCTCGGAATAGGATTATGTGTCAAAAAATGTTCAAAAATGATAACTTAAAACTTAAATCACATCTCAATTGAAGTGAAAAATAGTAATAAATTTAATTTAAAATACAATCGAAAAACTTATTCATCGATCAATTGTTTGATTATTTTGTTGACTTCAATGGAGAGCCAATACTTGCACTCATCTCAGACTTTCTCAACACTATTGACTCAAATCTCGAGTAACGAATATTAGGGTCAATGCCTTTAATATGAAATGTTGGTCACCCACTCCATTATAGGTCATTTGGATCTGTTCTCAGACACATGAGGGCTAACGACCACTTTTTCTCTGGATTTCAACTTTCTATTATTAACTACAAAAATGTCGACATTAAAAATCGATTCAATTGAGTCTTACGTTCACTTGAAATGACTTCAAATGAGTCAAAACCTCAATTCTAACTCTTTCTGACAAATCAGCTCTCAATGACTCAATTCATTGGTTTAAATGTCAAAACTCCCATATATTCAAACAATTGGTTATGTTTTCCATTATTCGAGTAAAACAATTGGTAAAAATTTACCTTGCATCACCTTGCATCACCTTAGATCACCTTGCATCATCAATGAATGACCTATTTATCTATAGAATCCGGAAAATTATTATTATTAGTTTCTAAGGATATCCTCAATTCGAACATTATTTTATCAAAAGAGAAATATTTTTATAGAAGAGAACAAGTTTTGTAAAAAAATATACTTTTAGTGCTTTAAATTATACTGTATTTATATTGATTCATCAATGAGCTAGTTACTAGCTAGTACATTTAACTATGAAACTGTTCGTCAAATAGTTTAAGAGTTAAGACTTACCAAAGTTTAAGTGTGAGATTAACTGTGAAACCACTCCTTTTATAATTATGTAAATTTGAAATAAATTTTCATTTCATTGCAATTCATTATTTAATTAACGATTAAACACTTTTGAAATGATTTTATTAAAGTTTAAAGTAATCTCATTATAGTTATCGAGCAAAAGATCTTTTCAGTGAAATTTCGATCAATGCTTTCATTTCAATGAAAATTAATTGTTTGTATAAAAAATCTAATTATTTGATAAACAATTTAATCAAAGTTTTGATTCATTTTTCTTCTGAAATCCTTTTGAAATCAACAATGAATTGATTTCATCCGAAGATAAGTTCAAAAGATTTATGGTTTGCGTCTCATTCCTAAAGTTTATTATAAGAATTGGATGAGTTTGTTGTGTCGGATACCATTTGATACCATCACTATTTAAATCAAATAATAATTAATATTAAAGATTTAGTAAATTAAGCTAATCAAAATAAGCTTTTGAATAATTTACAAGGTTAATTTACAGATTATTGAATTAGTATTAAAATATTCATTAATATAATAATGAAATTATTTAAAACTATAATTGAAAATATTTTAATTTTAGTGTTACTCAAAACAATTTAAAATTAATTTTTCCTTAAGTTATTTCCAGGATTTTATTTAAAGCGATAT
The DNA here is from genome assembly GCA_034695785.1 of Galumna obvia. Lineage (NCBI taxonomy): Eukaryota > Metazoa > Arthropoda > Arachnida > Sarcoptiformes > Galumnidae > Galumna > Galumna obvia. Next base: position 17,709 of record JAQFZM010000252.1, read on the forward strand.
TTATATGATTTTATTATAAAAATATGAATAATTATTATATAATATTACTCACAACTCAGGCATAACATTTAGGATGAAATGTTTAATTTGTGGAAAACCATCTAATCAGAGACCAGAACAGGTCTTTAGGAAAAAAATGGATATTATATTATTTTGGGATCAAATTTTACCTCAATTGTGGCGTTTGGATGAGTTGTAGTGAAGAGAAGAAGTGATAAGACGTGAATAATTGAGACCAACATTTTTCAAGTGTTGGTTTCAAATGATTTTCTATAAATTCACTTCGAATTCAGAAATTTTGATTTAGAGCTCAATTTTATGGGAATATCTTATCGTTTATTCGACTTTAACTTAAAATTTTATTGAATAAACATTTGATAATAAAGCCAATGACCAAGATCATTCTCATAATCATTTACATAAGTTCTTATAATCTAATAATTCTTATTTATCTCAATTGAGTTAAGTCTTAACGAAATTTTAACTAAAGATTTATACTAAATATGTTTTCATTTTATTTAATTAAAAAAAGATTTGAACTAAACTTTTGATAATAAATCGATAAATAAATTAAATAAAACTTTATTAGACTCTTAATGTCAGAAAAGAGAAGACTTTTGAGAAGAAGTTTTCAATGGTTTTTAGTTGACTTTAATTTTTCAAAGATTTGCGCCAATTCTTTACGTCACTTATTTTGAACTCATTTACTGATAAAGTGATTACTTTATTGTCTAAATTGGGGTCAAATTCTTCAAGATTTAACTCTGAAGACAATGTCTTTAAAGCCAAGACTTCTTCTTCTGTCAAACTCGACGATGTCGGGAACCAAATACATGGAGTGGTCTAAAGATTTGATTACAAAGTTTTTGAGCGACAAAATCAAAGAAATCCTTTTTATTCCTTTTGCCGGCGTTTCCATAGATTGGGATAAATATACGGATAGCGTTCAGACAGCTCTCAATCAGTTCAAAATCATTCCAATCCATAAAACAGATAATTATGTGGAAAGTATTGCCAAAAGTGAAGCCATACTCATCGGCGGTGGAAATACCTTTCACTTACTCTACAAATTAGAAGAATTTAATTTGATTGAACCCATCCGTAAAAGAGTATTAGAAGATGGAGTGCCATACGTTGGCTGGTCTGCCGGCGCTAATGTGGCCACACCTGATATCGGCACCACTAATGATATGCCGATAATTTGGCCAAAAAGTGATAAATCTTTGGGTTTAGTTCCTTATAATTTGAATCCTCACTACAATGAGTGGCGACCAGAAGGACATAACGGCGAGAGTAGATCTGATCGACTCAATGAATGTCTTCTTATAAGAAAGAGACCGATTGTGGCCATAAGTGAAGGCATTGCTATTCAAGTGGAGGCAGAAAAACATACAATCATTGCTCCCGAACTCAACTTAAAAGATGGCGATCAGAGAGTGGTTAAGATTTGGTTTTATAACTCTGACCAACAAAATAATATTGAAGTACTTGAAGTGCCTTTTCATGAGAACATCGCAACTCTTATTTCCAAAAAACTATAATTTTTTAAAATGAAATAATTTATACAATTTTTTTAAATTTCATGATTTATATTAAATTAAATATATTTAAATGGATTTTGAATACAATTAAATGGAATTAATTAAAGAGATTTTAAGATAAAAATATTTAGATTTTGTTTAAGACAAATGTCAATAAAACAAAGAACCGGTAAATAAGTTATAAATTGGGAACCGGTATTCAAATAAACAATTTGTGTATAATTTGTGCTTAAAATTATTGAGAATAATCTGAAATTAAGAATTGTCTCAAAACAAATACATTTCACCTGAAATATAATAAATAAATGAAAATTAAAAATTTATATAATTATATAATCGATTAAAACATAATTTGAATGCATTCAACGGTTAGTAACACTTTAATCAGAGGGGATGTGACCAACAATTATAGGTATAACTATAACTGCCATCAAATGCGAAAAAAAAACTTAAAATTAAACTTAGAATTAAAACATTGAAAATAATTGTAAATAAAATGAAACAAATGATAAAACAACTAATGGTTTAAAAAAAGATTGATTTCATGTCATATATAATACAATTAATGAGTGGTTTGACCACTGAATCGATGTTCAGATGAGTTGTCAACAATGAAATCATTTTTTCTGAATATTACTTCGATCTCCCCTACAATTGGGACAAAACCACTTTCCTTTTGGTTTAGTATTGAGTGAAACACATGAGAAGTGAAACCATTCGATTTTACAGTCGCTGTTATCGCAACAAATCATTTCCCCGAACGAGACCTGATCGCACAGACAGTATGTCGGCTCATCCGGGTCTATGGGCGCGCCCTCATATATCGGCGGTGAACTGTTGCCCAACAATAGACTATTGCTGTTGTTGTTCACTGAATTGTTTATTGAATTTCGACTTCTTTTTATGTCTTTGTGTGAAGTTTTAACCCCTCTTTTGACGGAACGTTTCGATGAGTTTTCATTGATATTATCGCTATTTCGGGAACCGGTGTTACGTCTTGTTGACGATCTCTTCCCTGAGTGAGTGGTTGAGTTATTTGAGTTATCATTTGATACTCCATTTGTGTTTCCATTAACTACTTCTTTGGTCGACTCATTATTCGTATTATTGATGGCATTGTTTGCAATCGAAACGTTTGAAGAACTGTTATTAGTCTCCGATCTTTGATTTGTAGAGTAATTATTAGTGACAACAGAAGAAGTGGTTTGCAATTGAATTCGAGAATTGTTGGTAACACTCGAAGACGAGTTATAAGTGACGGATCGGTAATCGAAGTCCAATTGTCGGGCCTTTCCGTCCAATTGATCTAAAATCGATTGAATCAAAAGAAGTTTTTCGTCGGCGATCTCTTGAATTTCAATAAGACTTCTTTGGATTTTTAACATTGAGTTCCGTTTTCTTAACTCATTTGAGGTCTTATTGTAGACCAGATCCAGAGTGGACTCCAAGTGAGCCAATAGTTGATGGTATCGATGGTTGTGTTCGTGAAGTTGAGTGATTTGTCGGGCGATATCATTGGGAACGTTCTCAACCAAATCCATGTAATCTTCGATGTATTGTGCGATCGAATGGAGCGGCGATTCCGCCACAGATGTGTTCGAAGACATTATGAATGACGAACCCGAAGAAGACCACATTTCAGCTGAGATCAGTTAATCCTGACATCCCTTTGCCCTCAAAAATTCAATATTTGGCTGATATTCACAAAAAGTGAATCAAATATTTGTGTTTTGTTTTGAACTCTATTTTTATGACAAATAAAACCATATTTTTTTGTCAGACATGTGTCCACACAAACACTAATTATGTCTTTTAATTCAGACATTTATATCAAATCAAATCTAATTTTTTCTTTTCCTCAAAAATTGTTGACTAAATATATTAATTGCTTTTAACTCATAATTTCTTATCAAATCTGTTGACAAAAAGACTAATTCATTATAATTTTGATAACATTTTATTACAAATAAACAAAATTTTATCGCATTTTACGTAATTTACTGAACTTTAATAATAAAATGTGTTTCAGAGAATTTGCTTAATATTTTTGTTCCCATTTTTTTCTTTACTTTTACTCTAACTTTTTAACTTTTCAATCATTAGAATCACTAGAATCACCTTGCTCATCATTTTACAAACACCCCGATTCTATTCACTCAAATATTTCGATATAATTAAAAAAAGGTGTAAATAATAAGTCATTTTTAGGCCAAAAATAATATCTCATTAAAAATGAAATTAGAAGTCAGTAATTGTTTTCTTTTAGTTAACCATATTTTCTGTCAAAAGTTTTGTTTTGAAGACAAATGTCAGACAAATAATGCTTTCAATCATTGCTTTTGTATTCATTTTATGTGAATAACGTTTTCAATGAAAAACAGCTGACATTTAATTTTAAATACAAAAGAAGTTTTGCCCTAAAATTCGGGGATTTTTTGTTTTAATCGATTGAATGCATTCTTTTTAATTAAAAAATAATATTTTTAAACAAAATTTTGTATTAAATATTGACTCAAAAGAAGACATAAATGGCTTTTATTTAGTGTAAGAACCGATGTTTAAGAAATAAGTAAATCAAAAGTGAAAAAGTGTTCAATATTTAGGATCAAACCATTAATGAGTTAAAGGGATGTTAACTTTTAAAGGAGTAACGGCTGTGAGTCTCAGTTGTGTTTACAAATAGGTTTTGGTTTGTATTGCGTTCAACGCATTGCATATCATCTGCGAAATCATGTGATTCACTGACTATTGTTTACATAAAATGTTTTAAAATTTGTTTTTATCTCTTTTAACTAAATTTCATATCACATGAGTTATGATTTTCAAAAATATTCCAAAAATTAGCCACAAATGAGTATAAAATGGCATCAGATTTGTTGTCAGATACTAATAGTCGTCAATTAGTGGACAAATTGCGAACAATTCGTCCGTTTACTGAACACCAATTATTAACACTTTATAATAACAATCAGTTAGAAGACAATCAACGATTTATAGATGAATTCGTTGAGGTATTCAATCAAATACTCAATCAATACTCAATCAAATACTCAAACATTTTATATATTTTTGTTGACATTTTGTAGACTAACTTAAGAATCGATTCAAATAAGTTATATCACCTTTTGGTCAAATTAGAGAAATGTCGGGAAAGACATGAAGAAACCAATAATAAAGTGGAACAATTGAAAAGTTCTGCAGAAAATCTTCAGGAAAAGGTTTGGCATTTGAATAACAAAAAGATTGTTAAAACGGGTCGATGTAGTGATGGACGTCAAGTGGAGGCCATCCATAAGTTTAGTGAATCCGTTCTAAACAATGAAAACATTAAAAAATTAGATAAAAATCTTCTTTGGCTCAAAGAAAGCGTTTCTAATGAAAATTGTATTAATTATTATTTGTCTCAATTGGTTCGGTTGGAAATCGAGAACTTCTTAACCGAAATATTCAATGAAAAGAATCCACAAAACAAATCAAAACAATTACTTACCGCTATTTCAGCACTTTTTGCATATCAAAGAAGATCTTTGATTTTGAGCGACAAAGAGTTAACCAAAACAACTCTGAATTGGCTCTTAAATGCTGTGAGAATTTATCCATTTTTTAAATGGTTTTCTTATTTAAAATGATTTGTGATTTCTTATTGAAAAGAGCGCCGAACTTTTATCGACAGCAACTCTTGACGACCACTTATTTCTCTTAAATCATGTACTGCGTTGTGCCGCCGGTTCTTCTGTTTGGTCGAGTTGTCTGATTCAATGTCCAAATCCTCTATCAATCAGTGATTCCGAACTCTCCAATCAATATATGAATCATTGTTTTACTGTGATTTCCACTATTTTGTCGCCAATAAAGTAATCGATTTCTCCCCAAATATTGATTTTCTTAATTTATTTTATTTTATTTTATTGTAAAGAATGAGAGAGAAATTTATTGGAATCTCTAAAAATATGAAGAAGAAAAAGAATAGTCCGGATGAGATGTGGCTTCTGGTCGACACTGAATTGAATGTAAGAATTAGTTTATAATAAATATTTAATAACTTTTTATAAAAATAAGGGCGAAGACGTCACTCATAGTGTTGTCGAAATCGCAGAACTGGATGTGATTCGGTTCTTAAAACAGGTTCCCTTTAATGATGTCTTGAAATATGCAGCGATGAATGAAAATTCAAACGGTATTACTTAAACCAATATTTCCATTAAATTACATTTAATTGAATACTGTTTTAGGCGTTTCGAACAGTAATTCTTTCGGTGAATCGATTGAAATAAAAATGCTTAAACTGTTGGCCTTCTCTACAAAATTGATTCGAATATTAAGACAGGGGTTACACAGTTTTAATTGTTTACGATTTAAAGAATTGACTGTTTATATCAGTTCAATGATTCGGTAAAACATTTATTTAAAGACATTTAAATTAAATTATTTTTCTCAAATCAGACGAACAGTTTTGGCGGTCTCTGAGTTATGGCTTAACTGTAAAACTCAATTTATAACTGAAGATCAGGCAATGATTCTTCGACTTCAGGTCGAATTCGATCACTTTATGCTGCGCTCAATGATTGCAATACTGACAACCAATAGACAGGGCGTTTGGAATTTTCTTTCTGTTTTTCCTTTCGATGGAGTGTCGGAGTCAATGATGTGGCACATCCTTTGGGTTGTCTATAATAATGGAAGGGATGAATTGGACGAATTGGGGGGACTCTGTCCTTATTTTAGTGTCAATTATTGGAAAAATAAGTTTCAAGAAGTGACGGTTCAGTTCTTGTTTAAAGAAAAGTTGAGTTCACTCACATTAACCGAATCACAAAACTTATTAACTTTAATGTATAATATGGCGCTCTCGAGAAGTGCCACAGAAATGGAATACATTTCTACTATAATTAAAGAAGTTTTCGAAATGTCTCTTCAATCGCCACAATTGAGTAATAATATGTCAGAAAAAGGAAAACAAATAGTGATTAAATTGATTACTCAACACAACTCTTTGATATCAGTTCTTTTTCGACAATTATTAGAACACGACTCTAATGATGAGGTAATTTTTAGCTTGCTTCTTTTTTTTTAATTTTAATTTAAAAAAATTAATTTAAATCTACAGAAATGTATGGAACTTTTCTGTGAATTACCCCTTCATTTATTTAATCCTAATAATGAAGACATTGATCTGTTGTCTGAATGGGTGATCGCTTATCCAATCGAACATTTGTTGAATAGAATCGCGAGAATAATATTTTCTCGGCTTAACTGGTCTTATGATTCCACTAATAATAACTTATTTATCGAAAAAGAAAAGCACCAAAAGATTGCTTTGGAATTATTTGCAGCCATTAGTGGACACAATCTAATGAAAACTCCAAAAGATTTTGTGAACAGTAATTCGAAATTCTTCGGGAGTGAAGCCTTACTTTCTTTCGCCCAATCGGTTAACTCAATTGACTTCACAAAATGGGTTTGGAATCTATTAATAACTTTGAAATTGCATTCACTCGAATGGGACGAACACTTTTGGGATTATTTGATGGAAGAAAAACCGAATATTGAAACCAATAAAAGCAAAGTTCTCCAGCTCAATTTTGATACAAAACTAATACCTCTTTGTAAAGCACTTGAGGAACAAAATCCTTTTGCAATATATTTATCACTCGTTATGACTGATTTCGGTCAAACGTAAGCCTTTTATTTATTTATTTTTATTCAATTTTAATGCGAATAAATTTTGTAGGATTTTTACTGAAAAATGTATTGAATCGCTCGAAATGTTGATCTCAACCCAACATTATATCCCTTCAATGCATATACTCTTCTCTTTAATACCATTTCATTTGAAGAATTATAAAACTCTTATTTCGAATTCAAAATTAGTTCAACTTTTAAGCCATTTATTCATTGAATATAATAAAGAATTAGTTTCAATGATATGTCAACAGTTGTCCAAATTTAAAGAAAAACAAAACAAATTAAAACTTGTTATTTGTTGGACTGAAATTTTATATGAAGTGATCGGTTCTATTGTTAAGGCAAACGCCAATTCGTGGTTCAGTTCCGGTCACTCAAAAATACAACAAATCGGTTATATTTATGATAAGATCTCTAATTTCGTGTATTTAGACCAAAGTCTGAGAGAACTTTTTCTAAGATATTTATCTGAAAATCCATATGACATACAGTCGTGGAAACTGCCGACCGGCGGATGGTTTTCATCAATGTTTAGTTGGGGCTCGACTTCTATGAAAAAGTGTGAGTGGATTACTCCTCTCCATTTGATCCAAAAACAAAACCCCAACTATATATGGCTCGGATGGCTTCTCATCGAATCCGATGCTTTAAGAACTGAAAAGATTTGGGAGGAAATTGTTTCAGAAATGAGTGATTCTGAACCGAATTTAGAAATTATTATTAAGGTTTGGTAACAATATTTTCAAATTAACAAATAATTTTTATCTAATTTTCAGACAATTTGTCAAAAACATAATCATTCAGCGATTCCGTTGTCATTATTACCAATTAATTCGTGGTCATCGCTGTTGGTTAGTTCTTCAGCAAAACCTCCCAATGATTTGGAACCTCTTCTTTGGTTTAAATTTTTTCAATTCTTTTTCATGAGTCCTGATTCCAGTCATTCAATTGGATTAAAATTTATTGGAGAAGAAAAGCGAAGAAAAATGATTAATAAATTGAATACTTTAATCGATTTTCATCACTCGCTTTGGGCCTCAACTGATGGCAATGAATTGAGTGGAATAAATGACAAATTGGCAAAACTATATCGCGCTTACATTCTATGGCTCGAAGACTCACAATTGCACGAAGTTTTTGTAAATACAGACGAATTGCCGACGCAATACCTTAAAGATCTCTTAAAATGTGCGATCGCTAACATTGATTTTGAAAACTTCTCCGATAATTATATAAATGTGAATAAAATACAAACAGAAGTCTTTAAAATTTACAACTTATGGTTCGAATTACACTCAACAGCACTTCTTATAGAAAATGTTTCCGATGAAAATCAAGTGATTAAAGAAATTGAGGGTAAATTTAGTTTTGGATTTAATTTCATTTAATATAAAATAAATTTTTAGACGAAATGCCAATAAATGTGCCCGAACTTAAAAAATCAAATTTGGACGCATTTAATATTGACATCCAATCGATTAAAAACAGTTCAGCTCTTCTTCTATTAATTCAACATAACGTCAGAGTAGTCTTAGAAGAAGCCAAGTATTCAATCATTTATTTTAATAAAAATATTTTCAAACTTTACATTTGATTTTTTGCAGATATTTTGAAAATCTTTTGAATAAATTCGATGAACTGAACAAAAATCTAATGCAATGGTTACCCGATCTCTACCACAACATAAAAAAGGAGGTCTGACTTAAATTGAATTTTGTTGAAACTTAATCTGAAATTTCAGATAAAACTGAAAGTTGGCTGCGATAAAGACAGTTATGATCCAAACGGGTGTAGCGGACCCTTCCTTTTCAATATAGAGGTATTCAAAAAATGAGTTCTTTGTTTCTTAAAATAAACTTTAATTTAGTTCATCGAAGGAACTCTTAATCAGCACTCATTGAAATCTATTGAAAAAAATCGAATTGATTTTGAGAATATTGTGACACAATTAGTGGAAACGCCTTCCAATAAAGTTGTTGTGGCCTCACTTTTCATTGAAAAAAGCATTCCGTCAGTTCTATAATTAAATATAAGTGAATCACTGACTGAATTAAATATCTTTAGTCTTTTGATAGAGTCCTATGATTTCCAGAATTCCGAAACAGAAATCGAGAGATCATTATTGGGTTCGTTGTTGTCGTGGCTCAACGATACCAACTATTTATATCCGCCCTCTAAACAAGTTTTCACTAATTTGATTGACTCATTGGGTCCGGTCAGTCATCATTACATTATTATATAAAACTTTGGATGTAATTAATTTAATCAATAGATCGCAGAGATTAGAGCCGATGAGACCAATCAGTTTGTTTTGGAAACTGCTATAAACAATCCCCGAATAATTGAATACATGGCTCCACGTCTTCTTCCTTTACAAACGACGACCCAATGTTTTCTTGATATGTATCGTCTCATACAAGAAAAGTTGACTAAGACTCCGGCTCAGGTCTCGTTTGTCCTTTTGAGTAAAGTATGTATTCTTTCATATAATTTAAGAACTTTAACCAAAACAAATGAATTGACAATTAGTTTGATGTCTCGCTTTGGTTTCGAAATGCATCCCACGAACAGTGTTTAACATTAATACAAATATTAGGCGATGCTCTCAATAGTTTTGGTAATCAACCAAAAGAAGAATATTTGATGGTTTTTGGGGTTTGTTTTGGAACTATTATTTTGTATTTAATCTAAAATTATTGTTTCTATTAGTTATATCGAAAGCACTTACAGTACGCCATTATATATCAGTTTCCAAATTATTTATCAGACGTTTTACTAATACTTCTGAGGGGTATATCATATCATTTAATGAGAATATCATAAAAATAGATTCTTTAAAGGAATGAAGTCGTTATCAGTATCCCCTTGTCTTTGGAATGACGTTTTGCTATCATTTGGATTCTTTATAAACAAAGAGGACATCGATTTACCCAATTTTTATTTAGAGTTAAAGAAATACTCTAATAATCAGCCCTTATTCTCATCAAATGAGGTATAATTTTTAACTTAAATTTCTTTATAACAACATTTTATTCATTTCACAGCTCTTTGACATTCTTTCTTTATTATCAGTCCATTTGTTTGAAGCATATAATGACATTCCTCTCGAATTTTTGGATCACTTCAAAACTTACATTAAAACCTATTTAACTTTAGTATCGACGCTTTCATTTTGTTGGCTGAACGCCAACTCCCGAATGCCTCCCTGTATGTCATCTAAGTTTCATTCAAAGTATTAGTTTAACTAATCTGTCATTTCTATTGAAAGGTGATATTACAAACGTGTGGCGACCTTTTTATGACAACTGGAGTTTTTGGATATTTCCAAAGAGATCCACTCGTTTTATAAATACCGATAATTTTAAATTCGTTTGGGATTTATTCCTCCTTTGCATCAATTATTTCATTGAATGTTTTCAGGGTATTTTCACTGATTTATTAATTTTTTAAAACCTAAACATAAATATAAGAAAGCTGTTTATCAAGTAAAGTTTAATCTATCATCTTGCTAGTTACACTTTTTTTTTATAATTAGTCAAAAAATTGTTTATTCATTAGAAAAGTATTTTCAATAGAATTTTATTTAAAATTTCTTGTTTTGCAGGAATGCTATCAAATATATTATCGTGTGTGTGGCAGGTCGTTCTTTCATATATTATTAGTACAAAAGCCATTGACGGCAAAGACCTAATTGTTATGATCGACAAAATTCAGACTTTGAATTGGAAAAGATTTTGTCCAAATTTACTGGACATTAAAATTATGTATGAGGTATATATTCTATTGATGTTTATCCTGGTCATTACCTTTACTCATAGTGTTATTTGTGTTTAGGCTGTAATTCAAGACCAGTACTCAATTGAAAAATTTATATCATATGTGTTCTCAAAAGTTGATTGGAGACATACTTTAAATAATCAGTCGCTAACTGTTGAACAGACGGCTCTAATTGTTGAGAATTTATCGTATACTATGATATCCCTCTCAAATGAAAAGTGTTCGGTAAGTCATAAAACATTTGAAATTTAATTCAAAAGAATTGAATAAAAATTCTAAATTAATTAATAGATTGAAATCGATTTGAAGACAATTCCTTTTGAATTATTGACGCCAACAAAAGTGCAGTCCATTAGTCAAGTAATCGTTAGAATAATTAAATTGAAGTCATATTTCTTTGAAGCGAATAACGCGAGTCATCGCTTTCTTTTAACTTTACTCAAACAAATTTGTTTGATTTCAAACTCTGATTCAGACATTTGTGACAGAGAATGGCTTTTGAAACACAAGTTCTACGCAAACAGTTTTTCATATTTAATTCGAGACTTAAGTTCTGGTGATAACGATTTGGTGACTAAATATCCGAATGAAATCAGAAATTTTATAAAACAGTGTTACGAAGACTTGAAGCCTACCTTTCAATCCGGTAATCACTAAATCATTGTTTATTAAATGATTAAAATTATTCATTCAAATAGACATCGAAAGTAAAGAAAGAATAGAACTCTTCTGCGAATTATTGAAATGTATTAATGATTTAACGGATGACGATATCAAACGAATAGTAGTGGAAGAGTACGCAAATGACTTCACATTCGAAAGGCCTCAAATTATCTGTGATTTAATACAATCGACATCAAAGACAGTCAGACATATTCAAAGTTATCTGACTTTGAGTGAGACATATCTCTGTCAATACTTCACTGTCGAGGGTTTGTTTGTTTTACTAAAATTCTTCCAAAATTCCAAAAATAAATTTTATTCAAACATAGGAAACGTTTCTGATTTGATACACGTTTTTGAAATACCAGAAAATAGCGATGATTTTATGGTGACCTGCGTTTCAAGAAATGCTTCCCTCACTCTAATTACTTATTTATTAACCAAATTATCGACAACTGAAGACTCGAAACGCTTTGTGTCTAATTTCATGAATTGGTGCTCACAATTAAGACCAAAGTATTGATTTTAAAAAGATTTTTGATAAGTTTATCATTAATTTAATAAATGGTTATCTTTTTTAGTGTCGACGATGAGTCCAAAGTTTTGTTACTTTGGTTTAAAGTATTAACAATTAGTGAAAGCCTTATTGATAGCGAAGAAAATTCCATTGAATTGATTCAATCGGTTCAAAGATTCTGCAAAAGTTTGTTTGATATCGTCGAAGAAACAGTATATCAGGGATTCCTATCATTTATGAGAACTAATCGGAAGGCATTCTCTGAAAGGTTTGTAAATAACGAAAAAAATATTAATTATTTGCAATGATTTACACTGTTTGTGTGTCTGCAGGTGTACTCTTCTCATACTTTGTCTATCACTGAATGGAATTAAACACTTGAATGACTCCATTCCTCGTTCGAGTCCTTTAACTCCAGAACTAAATTCTATATATAAGTCAGCGCTGAATAAACTTCAGAGTCTGAAGAAAAACAAATCATTCGTCGAATTATTGCCTTTAATTGAGAACATGAGTAGTGTTTTAGAGAGGAATCAGTCGAGCGTCGAATCGACTCAATTGATTAGAAGTTGTTTAACGACTTTCTATTCGGAAAACTGTTTTCTGTCGGCTTTGCTTTAATTTCTGTTATTTTATCGAACACTTAATCAAATAAGAGATGAAATTGTTTTGTATTTAATAGTTTAATAGAGTTTTGTTACAAAAATATTTATAATAAAATTCTAAATTTAATACAAAATGAAATACAAATAAATGTTTAAATCATTCCTTTAATAATAAATGAATCAGTGATTAAAGAGTAGCGACAAATAGTGTGACATTAGTCCTCACTTTTTGGCCCAACTTTTTATCACAACTAAAGCGTTTTCAAACGAAACATTTACCGATTCGTTTAGAATTGATTACATTAACAGATATTTCAGAACCAAAACTAATATTTGCAAATATAAGTGTAGTTTCCCTACAAAGTGTCTCAAACCTAACCTCTGCTACTATTTAACTAATAAGCCATTGACCCGAAACAGACATAACATAACAAACTTTACTTGAAATATATGAATATCTCTTTAGTCACTGTCATCTTTTAGAATGTATTCAAATACGAATTAAGAGTTGACATTAAATGTCAATTGTTTTAAAAACTTTTTTTGTAGAAATTTATTTGTTTTAAATATTAAAATTAATGAAATCAATTAAATATTGCGGTAAATAATAGAGTGAATGCAATCGTTTTAACGATTGGTTTCGGACTAAAGTTAGTCGACATAAGTCTTGTAAAAGTGGCGGATGTTTTTGAGTCTCAAAAAGTGAGTCAAATAGTGGTCCACTTTTATTCACTGACAAATCAATAGGTTTTTTGTTTTGATTATTTGTTAAGAAAACATTAGCTCCGAATCGGAGTAATTCAAAGGCGCTCTCCATATGATTCATAGAAACGGCTAAATGAAGGGGTGTTTCGTGAAATTTGGTGGCGTTTACATTAGCGCCCGCCTGTAATAACCGCTTAACACATTTGTGCTGATTCTGGAAAACTGCTGCGTGCAGTGGTGTCCCAAAATTACAATCATAAGTGTTAAGAAGAGCCCCACAATTGATTAACAAATCAACACAATTGGCATTTCCTATAAAAAAAAAAGTTTCAATTAATTAAAAGTTAAATAATATATCATTTATTTTGAAAATTTTAAAGAATTTGATATTTCTTTTGGAAAGAGAAGGGACTCACAATCCATCACTTTTCTAAGGAAATGATTAATAATGGGATAACCAAGAATTAGTTGAAGGATAGACTATTTCTTTAAATTTAAAAAGCGTTGAAAGTTATCAAAACAACAATTTTTTATGAAAACTAATCTCTAATTAAAACATTTCAAAAAACGTAAAAATAAAAACTAAACTAAATGTAAGAAAAAACAAACAAATTTTGTGCGAAAAGTGTGAAAAAACCTGTGTTTTGAAATTTGAATAAATGAAGAGAAATGTAGAGAAAAGGCAAATGTCAATGAAATTCAATGAAATGCATTAGACCTAAAAATAGCCTTTCCCTCATTCTATCCCTAATTTTTCATTCTAACGGATCCGATATGGGATTCGCTCTTCACTCAAATATTATTAATTACAGAAAAGTGTATTTCACTGTTTGGAAGTGTTTTCGATATGTTTAGGAAATATGAAAGTTTAGGAAATTCTGGACTTTTGGTGATCTTTAAAAACCCATAATTTTCTACGATTTGGAAATTTTCTTTGACAGTCATATGACATCTGAACAGACATTGACTTTAAGTTTAGAGAAAACTTGATTTATGTCCAAAACAAGAGAATACAACAAATTACTGATGACATGACATTAATGACATCATATGAACCCATTGGCACAGAAGTGGCACAAAACTACTTATTATTCCAAAACTTTTGTCAAAAAAAAGTCAGATTTAAAGGGAAAAAATGTGATTAAAATGTGATCTAAAAGTTAAACAAAAAATATCTGATTTTCGAATTTAAAAATAAAATTCAAGGGATTATCGCTTTGAATAAATATTGGGTCAAACAATGGCTGTTCACTGATATCTGTCTTCGAGAAAAGTACATATTATTGCAAACACCAGACTTGACAACACAGCACACGCATAGTATAGGTAGAGCCCACGTGGGCCTATGCTCTCAACTCATATTTGAAGATAATTCTGAAGATAATTCTTCGAAAACGGGCTAAACATTAGACTTTTTTTTGATGTCATGTTTAGAGAGTTCGAGAAAAATTCATATCTATTTGTTTATCATTTCTGACGGCATTTCCATACAATTGAGTGGAAAAACTCCAGTCTATTGTAACCAATTTAAAAGTGTTCACTTGAAATCACTTTACAATTAATTAAATAAAAAATATACAAAAAGTTTTGGTTATCTTTTAGGGTTAGTTTAGTATCAATGACTTCATGTGAGAAATAAAACCAAAAGTAAAGAGAAGTTGTTTTGAGCCAAACATAAATTGAAAATAACCTCAATTTTCAAATTACACGATAAGAGTTCTCACAAATATTTAATCACAAAAATTATTTGAAAAATAAAAATAGAATTTATGTAATATTTTATATATTTGTGATTATAATATAATTTAGATTCGGATTCTTTAAAATTGAATTATCGCGCTTTAATTAATCATTGATAGTCATTGGTCAGCATCTTTTTACAATAGAGTTTGACCATGATACAACGTATAGGGAAAGGTGAAATATTAGTTATATTTTGATTATTAAAGGGTCTATTTTGTAAACTAGCACAGTAATGGTATTTGAGAGTAAAACTGGGATTTTGTCAAAATTGAAATTAAAATATAAATATATTATATATTTATAGTAATTATTTACAGAAATATCAAAATGAGATAAATTTTGTCAAAATATTTCTGAGTCTAAGAGGATGTCATAGGAGAAGGTCAAGTGTCATATAAATAGATACCTGCAAAGGCGGCTTCATGTAAAGGGGTGGACAGTGAGTGGACCGGATTAACAGACGCTCCGTTAGATATTAATAATTCTACCAATTCTTGATTACCCGAAGCACAGGCGCCGCACAGAGGAGTCCCGCCATCAATACTTCTTGCATTGATTTGAGCCCCGAATTTAATGAGAAGTCGAGCACAGGTCACATGTCCTGAGAAACATGCGATGTGTAAAGGAGTCAAATAGTCGTAATCCGTTTCATTTGGCGATAATTTGTGTTTTACAATAAGGGCTTCCACTGTATTAATGTCTCCCAATTGTGTGGCCGCGTGTAACGGATAGAACCGACTGTATGACCACTCTTTGCAAATATTGCAAACATAAGTTTACAGGTATTACATAAGCAAAACATTAAATAAAAAGACTTACCTTGACTATTTTGACTGTTTTCCTGCATTTGCTGCTCAAATAGACGTTTATATCAAAACAAATCAAATGAAGTAATAAATTGAGTTTTTGCTACAAAACTATTGAACGAATAGTTTTTAAGTGAAAAGAGATATAAATAAATGAATTGAATCGCTATTGGATTGGCTTTGATTTGATTATGACTTCACTTCGACTGAAGGAATATTTGGAGTCATTGGAGTCACTCAACGTTTAGAGGCGTTTAGTTCACAATCTTTACATTCAAAGCATTACTTAATTCTATTCTCGACTACAATTCTCTCCACTTCTGAGCACAGCCTCAACTCAATGTCAGCTCTACTTATTGTGTAATAGTTTGGCACTCAATTATATACAAACACTGAATTTCAGGGTTTTAATTGAATTTCAGACAATTTCATCGTTTTATATGAGTTGTGGCCAACAATCAAATGCCTGAGCAATGATTGGGTTCTTCTTTAAATTTAACTCAAATTCTTTGCCAAACATTTCAAATACAATGAATTTATTCACAGAATTTGCAGTCGATTGCAGTCAAATCCCTTTATGTAAACCTTAGCCTAATTTCGAATATATTTGTAACGAATGAATACAAAAATAAATAAATACTTAATTCTTTTCCTTTGGTCACAAATCTTATATTTAAAAGTTTTTGCAAATGAACAAGGTAAACACTTTGCTATGGTTACTATACATCAAAGTTTCTCACGAATTAGAGGAACATGAGTTAACCGGACAATTCCAGTTGTGTTGACTAAAATCCTAAGAAAGTCTCCTACGAATCGATAAATTATGAAATTATCAGAAATGAGATAATCTATACTAAAGTGTCAAATATGTGATGTATTCGTACTAACGATGTATATAATGATAGTTTGTATTTAATTAATTAAATCACTTTTATCTCAAAGTATAAGTATTTTATGGTTAAAACGAGTGACAAAAGAGATAAACAATTTTAAAGTAAATACTTGTTTGTGGACAAACTCTTAACTACAACAACAAATCAATTCATATATTATTGAATTTTTTTTGATTTCATCATAAAATTAAACGAAAAATAAATTAAAATATTAGAAAAAGCGATACTTTATTTTTATACTTTAATTTTCAATCTTAAATACTTTTATCAAGTTCATTTAAAAGTTTTATCTTTTAATAATAATAATTGATACAATGAAACACATTTGTCTGTTAGATGAAACACAAATGAAATTAGATATGCAAAAATAAATGTCACACAAACACAATTGTAAATCACATCATTTACAATAACAGTATAACATTGGACATTAAATAGCCCTCAAATTTTGGTCTCACGAGTGTAGCGGCCAAACGGTAAATAATCAATGCTGTAATACTTTTTATGAAATGTTGTACTCATCGAAACGAACAAATTACTAATTGACCACTTTTTTATCCCATCGTCAGTTCTTGGGATATTGGCCTCGGCAATCAATTAATAGTAAATTTACAATAAATTTAACCTATAATTATATTTAATCTGTAATTATATAGCTTCTATATGTATAGCATTTTAAATGATGTGATTTACATTTGTGTTCGTTTGACATTTATTTTTGTATTTCTAATTTCATTTGTATTTCATCTAACAGACAAATGTGTTTCACTGTATATTAAGTATTTCACCTTTTCTATAAATTGAAGCGATTTCTGCAAGAAAGAGCTTAGCTTTTCATATGATCTTAGCATTAAAGGTCTAAAACAAATATCAAACAAACCGGTTACCTTGCACCTTTTATGCTAAGACCATATGAAAAGCTAAGCTCTTTCTTGCAGAAATCGCTTCAATTGTATCATGATCAAATCTCTATTAGATACTAACAAATGGATGTCAATAAGTTATTGTCAATAAGTATTAATGTCTTAAAACTGTAAACAAATAAAGTGAATAAAATTATTATAATTTAATGTTAAAATAATGTTAAAATAAATTATAATCAAAACTTATAATAATTTAGAATTTTAAACATATTTTTCTGATATATAATATACTTATTAAGTATTACTTAATATTTGTTCATATTTTGAAGAACACATTTTAAAAATTCTTTGACTAAATTAAAATAGTATTTGATTAACAGAAACCGAGAAAATAGTGAATTAAGAATCCTTTATAATTGTCTTAAAGTAAAAATGGTTGAAAAGTTTCCAAGAATTTGATAAAAATCTACAATTGAATGAAAACTTGTTTTAAGTCATTAACTGTTATTTTCAAATATAAACAAATTAAGAATTGAGAGTACAGTTGATAACTATTAGCATTTATTGTCAACAAATTCTGGGATCAATATTTAGTTAACACTAATATTTTGTAACAATTTATATATTGATCTATAATGTATAATATACATTGTATATACTCTTGTTCTATTCAATATAATTTATATTGTAAAGTTCGAGCCTAAATTATATAATATAATATAATATAATTTATATAATTCATAAACTTAATATAATTTATATTATATTACTTTACAATCTTTAAACCTTAAGGCAGAGATGTGCAGTGTCCAAGGAAACGGTAACTAATGCAAACAACTTTATAAAGTAATGTATGAGAAATTGTCACGATTTGTTTCTCTTGGATATATATTTGCTCATACCTGCCTTAAGGGGTTTATAGACTCTAGGGCAGACCTGGTCAAACAGTAAGCTATGTATCGCTTTGATGCTATGCTGAGCGATGTGATTTGACAATAACGAGAACTCTTTTGTTTGGTTGCCCTGACAACGGTTGTCAGGAGAGAATGCCCAGGCCTGCTTTAGGGTAAGAGTTGAAAAGGGTCTTAAACATAAGGTTGGGGAAGGGTCGAATTTTGAAAGGAAAGTATATATACCTTTAACCTTAGAACAGTTGTGTCATAAAGTGAGTTATAATCTAGGATGCGAAAATTGAGCCGTTTTGGGAGCCGAAAATTTTGCATTCTTAAATACTATTACCATGTTAATATAAAAATTGTACCCTTTAATAATTATTTATATGTAAAATATTTAACCTTTCCTATACGTTGTTTCATGGTCAAATCTCTACTATAAAGAGAAGGCACTGACCAATGAGTATAAATAATGTTCACTAAAGTTGAACTCTAAAGTAAACAAATGCTTTTAATAAAACCTCAAATATTTTTTAATTTTAAACATTTTTTCTAATTATACTTTTTTCTTGATGATATTACCAAGCGTGCACTTTGAAAGTTCCAACACTAGAATAAAATTGATTTAATCTTGTTAATTTTAATAGGATTATAATTGAAACAGACTCTACCAGAGGAACCCGCTTAAAAATTAATTTTGAGTTTTTAAAGCAATTTTAGCTTTTTTTAATATACCCCCTATAATAACCACTGAGGGCCGGACCCTCCAGCAATCACTGTTATAATTTATGTTATTTTTTGCTATAAATTGTCAAATAATAGCCTTTTAAGAATAATTTTCCAAATAATTTTCAAAATTATATTTTATTTAAATTAACTAGATAGAATATACAAGTTTTTTTAACATTAAAATAATATTTTCGCATAAATTAATTCTAATAAATCAGAAGTATTTTCAAAAAAAAATTAATTATTCAATAGTTTCTATATATTCATTATAAGTAATTTCCTGATTATCAATAAGTTAATATACATTTTCCCATGTACATATTATTTCTAATGAAAAACTAAATATCCTTGTTTAATTAAACACTTGTTTACAACTTTTCTTCAAATATATTTTGTTTCTTAAAATAATTATTTCTAAAAAATAAGACCTCATAAGAAATATATAATGCAAACCATAATTTCTTATTTAGCATGCTCATTTAATAAAACTCCAAGGACATAATTAACTATTTAAGTAAAGTTCCAACATTTTATCGATTTTTTACTAATTATTTATATAAAATGAGCCAAAAATATAGTTAATTACAAAAATGTTTATTCATTCAAAAGCATATAATTTTAATTAATTTAATCACGAAATTCATTTTATATTTTATTAACTTTAATTTTATTATAATTAAAACTATATATTATTAGTGTGATATCGATATTCCACTAGTTATTCAAATTAGATAACCATGATAAAATTTTTAAGTAAAATTCCATTGAATTTAAGAAACTCCGAAAACTATGAAACTGAAATCTTTAATAGATATGAAAGTTACCTTGCTCAGACAATTTATTCACCGGTCTCTAAATTTGACAATTATTCTAAAAGCAAGGTTAAAGAACAATTTTCAAGAATGTGCAAGATAATATTAATTAAAATAGCGACAATTGTGTTTGTTATACGCTGTTTATTAAATATAATAAGTCCGACCAAGTTCATTCGTGATCTAACCTGTGATGGTTTCTATTATCTTGGTAATCCTTTATTAATTAATCTGTGTATGTTAGCCGGCACAATCTCTGGTAGTCTAATATTTGGCTCAACACAACAGTACTTTATTCTGAGCGGTCAGTCCTATCAGTTTGAATACATGAATAAAATCAAATACCGAAGACTTAAATACAGACTTAACTCAAGTTTTAATAATAAATTCTATAAAAAATTTAATTACATTTCAAGAGCTGTTAAACCATTATATAAGAGTACTCTAATAATGACAACTATCTTATATTCTTTTCCAAGTATTTTTGGATATTTTGATGACAGAAACAACTTCAGATTGATAGGCAAGGTGAAATTATTAAAAATATAATAAAAAATAAATTTTTTATCCTAGGTGTCATATTTTGGGCAAGCATACTTTATTTTTGGCTCTACGAGTTTTTTGCCATGATATTTACATTTAGCTCATTATGGTTATCATGCACAATTCATGCAAGTTATCAGTTTCAGCAGATAAACAAGGATATTCAACATTGTCTATTTCATAAGAATTATCAAGATCTAATCAAACTCTTCAAACTTCATATAGATATTGAAACAGATGTTCAAAAATTGAACAAGGAAATTAGATATTACATTTATATCTTGTACAAATTATGCAAAACTCCACTAAATATTCTTATATATTTAACTTTTTCGCACGAGATCAAATTATTTACAAAATTTCCTTTGACGTCTGTTGCTAGTTTAATTTCATTTTCTATATTTTCTGTGAATTTTATTTGTGCCAGGGTAACTTCTTGTGCACATAAACCAATGTTTGCATTGTATGATATAATGCTCTCTAAATTAGATACATTTCCTTTGAATACACGTCTAAAGATCTTACGATTCATTGAACGTCTGTCCGGACCTGAAATAGGGTTCTATTGCTATGATTTGTTTCCAATGACTTCATATTATTTTACTGATTATGTCTTTGACTCAATTTCTAGTTTTTTATTATTAGTTAAATATCTTAGAAATAATGTCTTTAATTGAATTATTTTATTATTTTTTGCTGACATGGCCAAACCTTCTCGTCCTAGGGGGTATTAGGGGGTATTTTGAAAATGACCAAAAGGGTTTGTCCGACCCCTGGAAGTTGGTAAATGTAATGCATATAGTACGCCCTTCACTCATAGAGAATACAAAGAAGAGAGATATAGAAATCTTTAAACTCTCTTAGATGGAGTGGCAGTTTATGGCAATATGGAATTTTTACGTAGTAGTAATAAATGATTATTTTCTATCATATTATCATAAAATAAAATGCCAGAAAAAAACAGATCTTTGGTTGTCCTACCCCTGGAGTTTGGTAGTGTAAATAGTTATAAGTTGTAATGCATTTGACTTCTCGGAATTGCATGTAATAAACGAAGTGAAGCTAACCTCAAGGGGCGTGGGACAGTCGCTTTCGTCATAACATAAATGTCTAAACTTATGATTAAGGCATTGATTTTTAGTTAAATAACTATATTTAATGATTGAAGATATTAACTTATGGAACTTAAATATGTTGGAATCAAGTACTAAGGGCTATTTTAGCAAAGTTTTTCACCTATAATTAACTATTATATTTAATATATAATCAACTATTTGATAAAATAATAACTATTTTAATTAACATCAAATTTTAAAATGATTTTCTTCATAAAACCTATTTCTGATGTATTATTTCATTTCATTTAGTGATAATTTCTAATTAAATGATTATAAATGAAGGAAATATTTAGTAAATAAAATTTTTAAAAGATGATACATTTATTTTCAACCATATAATAGCCCTTTGTTAAAGCCCTGTAAAAATTGAAAATAGAAGTTTATTTTTGGTTTAAAGGTTAAACACAGATAGTTATCATAAACATCCACTCTGGATATGGATATTTAAGCTGTTAGATCAATCAATATTTAAAACAATTTCAAACATTTGCAAAACTATTGTAGACAAGAATTTGTTTTCATTACATTCAGTAACTCTTATATAAACAATTAAATAGTTTATACATTATATATACGATTGCTTTTTAATATCAAAATCCGCATTATCGGTTCGCTCTTTGCCCTTTGCTCTCTCTCTCTCTCTCTCTCGGATCAGTCATATTAATAATCTATGTTTAATATGTTAGCTCTTTATATGTATTAAAAATATGTATTACATTTGATACTAAATATAAGTATATAACATTTAGTATTATTGTGCCGCTAAACTAAATTAAGACTTACAGTGTAGGCCCTACACTATCATTAATATCAATAAACCAATATTGTCAATGACATTGTATACCTGAAAAAATGAATTTACCTTATACCTTATAAACAACTGGCTGTATAATCAACGAAGTGATGGATAAACTCAAAGTTTATCATCAGTTTAAATATTCTAATAATGGACTTAATATAATTGTAACATTAATTTAAATATTAATTTTAACTTAAAATTAAAGTTTAAACATCAAAAAGATAATCAAATATTAACCAACTATTTCACTGTTTTTTACCAACTATTATAGTGACTATTCGACAATTTATTTAACCTAAAAATCAAAGCCCTACTTATGATATAACCTTATATTTTGAATTTCATTACATTTTTGTAGAAAACATTAAATGTAATGATTTTAGACGAAAGTAAAAGTATGTCTTCAGATAAGTTAGATATAATTGATGGGTTTAATAAGTTCATTGAAACTCACAAGAAAAGGACCAATGACCAAGCAAGATTCATTTTGGTCAAATTCAACACAAAAGTCACAGTGGTTCATAAAGGTATTACATAAAAATACCTTGATCACAATTCTTAATATTGATATTTGACTTTAATTGTATTCAATAATATTTCAGGTATTGATTTGAATTCAGTGCCACCGATGACACAACAAGACTACACTCCCGGTGGAGGCTCTGCATTATATGATGCAATTGAAGAGGGGGTTATTTTAGCAGAAAAAGTCAAAAGTTATGACGAAAGCGTATTCTTTGTTGTAATCACTAATAGCACAGACACCTCATCGAAACATTCTTCTAAAGAAAGGATTAAACAATTATTAAATAGATATAAAGTAAACAATTTGTGGTATTTCTATTATATTGTTAAGAGTCCTGAGAATTGGTTGGAATAATAATTCTAAAAATTGTTATTTTCAGTGATCTTTAAATTTAAACAATTTATGAATCAATTTCTTTTAATTAAATTAATTGTTTATTTGCTTTTATAAATTAATTAAAAAAAATTGAAAAAATTATACAATTTATGTAAACACACAGAAATACTAAATGAATATTATATGAATGCAATTGTTTTAATGATTTTTGATTATTGATTTGTTGTAAAAGAAAATCAATTTATTTGAAACATTTCTTGAGTCCCGATATTAAAGTGGACAACAGTTTGTAGTAATGATCATGTTCAACTTTCTATAATAATTTCCAAGTTTATTTGTAAAATCTGCTATAAAATAAAGAATGATTAAATCAGTTACAACATTGTCTTTTTTCTAGGCTTTACATTAATATATTATAGTCATTGTAATAACTATTATAGATTCAAACTTAATAATTATTTAATGGATAATTTGATTTTCAAGCAATTATCAGTAAAATGATCTGGGATTATGGTTCTTTTATTATTTGTTATTTATTATATATTATCTTTTATTTTTTTATTATCTGGTAAAAATAATACTTATGAATAATTTAATTAATAACTTAAACGCCATAACACGAATAATCATATTTTTTATTGAAAATAGAGAAAAATTTCATTAAACATCATTGAGACCCATGAAAAACATGATATCAAAAATCAAAG
>JAQFZM010000253.1:0-41893 GCA_034695785.1 Galumna obvia
TTATTTTAAAAAATAATTTGTTTGTTTGAATAAAATGTTTGATAAATTGAATGATTGACAAATTAAACTAAGAAATTAATAAAATTGTTTTTAACATTAAAATGAAATTGAATGAAAGTAAGTTTTAATTGATTATTAATCTTTGATTATTTTATATTTATTTTAAATTAAATTTTAAAACATATTCCTAATTAAGAATAAATAACTGAATTATTTGACAAAATGTTATAAATTGTTAATAAAACTACTTAACTGCAGTTAATCACTAATAAATAGGTATTCTTTGTTTCAACCGATAATTTTAACCAAATTACCAAAACCAAACTTGTTAAAATTATCGATTAAGTACTGTATAAGCAAAAACTGAATCACTTTATATCATATCATAAAATCTTTAAGTAATAAAACTTTTTAATTTAGTCTTATATTAATGTTTCAATAAATTTCTAATAAAAAGTTAAAATTATATTTGATTTGAAGAAAAAAAAATTATTTAATCAATGATTTTGAGAGAATTCCCAATTAATCCAGTCATTACTTGTTGGAAACTTTACAAAACTTTTCAAAGTCTTCCTTAAAAATCTGAAAAAAAGTAGCAAGGCACTTTTGCAATTCAATAGACATCATTTGACTCATTTAATTGAATTTAATTGAATGTTACCCTGCAATTATTATTCAATATTACAAAAGTGTGTTTCAAAACTCTTATCGACATTCGATAAATTATTCATCATCTAGGTAATCAAGGCTGAATCTTAAATTGACCTTAACATTGATAATTTTAACAAGTTACATAATATTAAGCTGACAAAAGAGAAATAAATAGTTTATTTTAGAATTTATTTATTCTTTTTAATAATGAATAAAACAAACAACTGTTGATTAACTGACAAATCTAATTAAAAATGATCTTGCTTATACAAAATTTAATGAAAGAACAAACAATGAACTAAATTAATGCATAACTAATGGATATTTCACTTGAATTTTATAATTAATAGAAGAAGTTATGCAGTGAATGACATAAAAGTATTCATATATTTCTCTAAAGGAATTCAGTTCCTGAAAGAGTTGTTGAGTGGAAACACCGGTTTTCACAATAGACAATAACTGGTGAATCATCACTATTACCCGTCCGACTGGAAGTCTGACCGTTATATGAATACCAAAAGAGTCCCTTTGGATAACTTTTTGCAATCAGTGTTTGATTAACAGTTGACTCTTGACTTTGAATTTGTGGGTAAAGACACAAATCCTATAAAAGTTAACCATTCATTGATTGATGGCTTAAATTATTGAAAATGATTTTTACATTTTGACGATAAACTAATTATTTGTGAATTTCTTAAAAAGTTGTATTCATAGAATTAATTAATATATTGAATATATTCCTGCAAATAGTAATTATTGATCGAAACTTTCTGTAAAATAAGTATAAATTTAAATCTCGATTAGAAGTCAAAAAATCAATTGCAAGGATATATTTAATGAATAGATAAAAAATAAATGCCTTCAGTACTCAAGGTTTTAGAAAACCTGTGTTTTTGTGTGTGTGAGTCGTGTGCGGAACGAAACACTCTCTGATCAGAACATATTTCCTCCTCTAAAAGACAGAACACTTTAATTGAATTGAATCGACGGTAAGTTTAGTATTACTTTATTAAGCATTTGATTAGTTAATGATTTATCAAAAAAATCAATTTCAATGCTATTTTCATATGTTTTTATTGAACTGTTCTTTCAAATCAATGTCTTATTACTCGTTCAATGTTAGTCACAGAATAAAAAATTTTAATCAATGGCTTAAAGTTTATCCAATTTTTTCTGTTTATGTATTTTTTCTGTGAATAATATTTAAATTTTATGTTTTAAAAGATATCGAATTAAAAAATGAATCCGAAAATTGAAGACAATTCTGAACTCTATTTGAACGAAGAGTCGTCGGACATAATTTTAGTTTTGGGAAATGACAAAATCCCAGGTAAGTTATCATTCAATCTTTTATCAATTAAATTTAATGAATCTTTCATTTAACCATGATAAATTTTAAATAGCTAGATATTCTAACTTTTTTTCTAAAATTATATAAATATCTGTATTTTATAAGATATAACCAAAAAACTTAAATAAAGTAAATCTCTCTTAATATTAGTTTATCTTAATTTAAGTTTATATTAACATTATTTGCACTGAATTTTAAAATTTTAGATTCTTTTAGTTTTATTTAATAATATTCTTTAAAATATGATTTAATAATAACTATAATTCTTAGGGAAGTTTTTTGAAAATTATTTATAATAACTTATTATTAATAACTATTAAATTACAGTTAATTAAAATATATTTGCAAATTGAAATGATCAAGGTATAATTTTATGGCTTATATTCAAATTTAATCATTTAATTATAGGTTTTTAGTTTTTGCTAAGTGTGTTCTAGTTAAACTTATCTTAAATATACGAAATATTTGAAAGATTTTTATTAAAAATAACTCATAAAACATAAATAAAACTTAAAATTTCAAATATTTTACCTAAATTTTCAAAATATATTTTATAAAAATATTTTAAAATAGAGATTAGAGTTCCGTAACTTTAAAAGTATAGAATCGAAACATCTGTCAACTTATTTGCGTTAATAAGAAAACTTTGTCGAACGAGTCGTTAGAAACAGAGTTTATTAAAGATTTTTCACATCAATTAAAGTAATTAAAAAATATTTGCTGTCAATCATTTTTTATAACAATAGTCAGTGAAAGCATTTATACATTTTGTGGGAAAATTTTGACCACAAATTATACATAAAGTAATGATTTAAACAATAGATATGAATCATGTTATATGAGTTAGAGTTGTCATCGAAGTCTTAGGGGTTTAAGAATTGACATCAGATATACTATTATACGATTATACTTTATATAATTATTTTAATTGATACCAGGAAACTATTTTTAGGAAGAATGGAGGTAAAGTTAAAATATAATGTTGGTTAACTTTGATGCCCTCTATCGACCTTATCTTAGGGCATATCAAGATGAGACCTAAATCAAATAGCCTGTCATGATATTCTGTATTAAATACCATGCTAAATTCATATATTTTATACAAAATTAATTAATTATTGGGGAAATCTCGTCATTGAAAATGTCTATAAAATGAACTTGTTTAAAGGTTAATATAGATAAAAAAAATTCCTTTAGTTCTTACCTCAAGAGTAATCCATTTGATCCAAAACTTATTTTAATTTGATTTTAATTGATTTAATTTTTTAAAAACTTACCTCTATTTTGGTATAATTAGGGAAAGTTTTCACAACTTTGAAGAAATGGGTGAACATATAATTGGAAAAATACGTTAATTTTTACTAATTATTAATAATTATAATATTTTCTAATAAACTTAATCCAAATTAATGATGAAATACTTGTTTTTAAAATTGAAGTAAAAACACAATTTTTTCCTTATATATTAAGACTTAAAACAAATGTTAACTCGATTTCAATGAAGTTTTTTTAACAATAATTATTATTGTTAAGAAAAAATTTTATTGAAATTACTTTTTTTTGCGAAAATTGTCATTCAATTCAATATAAGATTTTATTTGTATTTACTTATCTAAAGTTCAAAAACTGTTACCTTGGTTACTTTTTTTTTTGAATATGGAAAGTCATGTAAAATATAATCGCCTGAAATAAAGACAATAAATTTTAGGGAAAATATTTTTAATATAAGAAACTGTAAAATAAGCACAATTTCAATCAACTGTTTTTAATCACTAACTGTGATATTAAATAATTAGTGATTAAATTACTGAGTTAGTGTTTAAAAACAGTTATGCATTTTGATTGAAATTGTGCTTATTTTACAGTTTCTTATATTATGAATTCGCATAACAAACAAAGTCTAATTAATTAAAATATTTTTAATTTTATTAATTTTATTAATTTTGATATAAAAAAATACAATATTGAAATATAATATAAGTTTTCAAATTAATTATTAATTAAAATTTATTAAGTTCAATTTTATAGACTCAACTTGGTTGTTATCTTGATTTGACAACTAATTTGTTTTGGTTAAAGTAATTGTTACTAATTGTTAGTTTTTATTATAACTAATTATCTCATCTGATATAAAGTAAATTTTGATTAATTAATTTTATTGCAAATAGTAATGACTTAATTATTTAAAAATCTTCTTATTTTAAACATTATTTGAAAAGAATTTATATTTTGAATAAATTTTAATTATTTTATATAAATTATTAATTATTAAAAATTTCTAAGAATTTAGAGTTTAGTTCTCACAATAAATGACAAAAATTATAAAGTTTGTTGTGGTTCAAATAATTAACTTGCAAATTAGTAAAATTCTAACCTACATACTTTTCAAAGTTTTTAATCATTGAGTAAAATATGGCTCAGAATGAGTTAAATGTAAAAATCCTATGAATTAACAATTGATTCATAGGATTGACTTAAATTAATTGAATTCTAAAATATATTTGATTTAATGAAATCATTAATTTTGGAATTTTATTGAAACAATTAATTTGATTTATTGTCGACTCATTAAAAACATTAATCAATATTTAAATTAAATTTGAGGACAATTTTGTTCTTCTTTTTCTTCATCTAATCTTAAATCAAATTATCAAATAAACTAATTTTGAAAATGCCTTCACATGAGTTATACTGCATTACAATAACAATTATAATCTTGATCAATTTATTGTTTATAATTATATAAATAAGCAAAAAATGCAAAATATATTTTCAAAATAATATCAAATACTAGTAATCAGCGAAGGGCGTTTAGTACACTTTTTAGTACAATATTAGTACGTATGCTATGTGACATGTGCAAACGCATTAAAGCTATTCATATGGTTAATGAATGAATATGGTCGGTTCATACAGTAATTATAATAATTTTTTTTACTCCCTATGTACTAAAGGCCCTTCGCTGATTTAAATACAAATAATTCATAAGTATTAACAGCGGCTAAAGTTATCTTAATAATTGAAAATAACATTTTTTATATTTGCTGTCATTTGAATCCATGTCTTTTATTGAGTTTCCCATTTCCCTAAACTATGGTTTTCATTAATTACTATTATTTCTGTTTATTTGATATATCAAAGAACTATTGATTCTCGAGAGATATGGAAATAAATTCATTAATAAATATTTTTTGTTTATATTTTATTTATATTTTAATGGCTATTATGATAAGAATCGATGGTTGGGCTCATAAGATGTGTAATCATTTCTATGGAATTATTCTGTTCTGATATAAAGTTGTTTGGTTTCCTCCAAATGAGAACTCATTCAAAATTAATTCGAAATTATTGATCGAAAAACAAATTTATTTATTTTTTGGTTAAATTTGCTGTAATTCTACGAAATGAGTGTCAAAAACTGATTCAAAGCTGCAAATATCTCAACAAAAGTGATGAATATTTAATTAATTATCAGTAATTAATTAACAAATAGTGTTCTCGGAAGAAGTTTGTTCATAGTAAATATCCCATAAAAATTTAATTATCAAGAGTCTTTTATTACTGAATTTCTAAATTAATTAAATCGATATTTATTTTGAAATATATTTTTTTTATAAACTCTAGAAATTTATGGTAAAAGTCTAAGCGATGAGATGTGGCGCTGAGAGGAGGCAAACGGCAGTTGAAATGACCGCAAATGTTGTGAAGAGAATGAGACACAAGCGGTCGATAACCATCGCTGCAAACTTCCACTCAAATATGATTTCTTGTAACTCATCCTCTCTTCTCATTCTGTTTGTTATGAATTTTAATTCTCTAATAATTGGTGTCATATTATTGGTACAAGTATTGAGTTGAGGACAGTTTACTTCAGTGGGAGAGTCACTGATTTGTGTGTTATAAGCACTGATGTCGGGCTCTTCTAAACGATTTTGCATATTATAAAGATTATTGTGAAACGAATCGACGTTTGAATAGGCTGTGCACTGACAGCCACCCGAACAACGATTAGTTGTATGTAATTGAATGAAGTCTTCTTCGCCGTCCATTATTTGTGACATTAAATTTCTATTGGCGTGTATTTGTTCTAGCTCTTTAATCTTTCTGCTTATGTTTGCGATTTCTTGTCTCTTTTGAGGGGATGAATTCGATGTCTGCTCATTTCGTGTCCCCGACGGGGGTTTCACTTTACCAGGCTTGTCGATCCGAAGTAGCCATGGCAACCATGTCAATATTATAGTCCGGATCTGTTTTACATATCAATCATTTAAGATATATCACCCAAATCTCAATTTCCTTAATTTGATTACATGTTTACAAAATAATATTTAGCTCAAAAATAACAAGGATAAGAACTTGTAATTAAACAAGCAAAATTAGACATTAATCAGACATTTAAATCTTCGGTCAAAATTCTAGTAATAATTCATTAAAATAACTAATTTTAGTTTCAAATAATTTCTTCTCTAAAATAATTTTTTTGCACTAAAAACATGTATCGAAATGTATGTATACTCTCTTATATGTGATATATAGTATATGTGTTATACATACTCTCTTCTCAACATTTATTATAAATATGTCTAATATTTCACTTTTTTCTGCCATATCTTAATCTTAAATGACATCAAGAAATGTCTCAAAAAAATTCTCATCAATTGTATAGGAAATGAAGAGAAGAAAGTTTTAAATTTTTTGGCAAATTTTTGTGAGAATATCTACATTTTAGTCCATAACTCGTATTATTTGCAACATTTCTTAATAAACGATTTGATAGATTTGAGGAAAAGAGAAATTCATTTTTCTTCTTCAAGTATTTCATACTTTAAAGAACGTAAAATCCATTTATATTTTGAGTCTAAGATTTTTAAAGTAACTGAAGAACATAATGTCTGAACGATATTCTTGGCTGAGAACTCACCCATTGGGGCATATCGTGATGTTCTGTAGTTCTGTGATGAAAATTGAGCACAATTACAGTCATGACTACCGAAAACGCAACCATAATCCTACACAATTTGTACACATTTTGAACACAATGTTATCATTTTTCAAAATCAGTAAAATATTGAGACATTTGTTTAATATTTGTTTTCAGTTTAGAGATATTATTGAGGAAAAGGTATACTCACATAATGCATGCAAAATAAGTACCTGCAAACAAATGTAAATATATTAGTTTTTCTTTTTATTGTCGCTTCCATTTCATAGATATCATTCTTAGAGACGATTACTCAAAGGCTTTCAGTGAACATTGAGTTAACATTGAGTGAATATTGAGCATGCAACTTTTCCAACTTATATTTAGATAGAAATGTATTGAATGTATTGAATCAAATGGAAAATAAATTGAATTAAGTCAATATCAAAGGGTAAACATCTCTAACATCACATCCGATAAAAACAATTTCATTCTTACCGACAATCGATACCGAATCGGAAGTCGCTGTAAACCAATCATATAATCAAATGAAACAATTTTTAAATAAATTAGTGACAAACCGGGCATTATTTCCGCCAATTGCATGAGAAACACCTAACATATATAAAATTTTGTTACATTAAATTATGTATTAGCCCAGGGTTAAACAATATTATTAATACTTACAATCATACTGAGCAAAATGGTTACTCCGAGAGTCAGTTTTTCGCCCGAATCGGGTGGAAGTGTGAAACTTAATAAAGTCATCGAAGAAATTATTACTGAAGGAATTATTAGATTAAACCCATAATAAAGAGTTCGTCTCCGGATATTTATTGTAAATGTTATGTCAATATAGGGATCCGGACAACAGGCGTAGTAGAAGACGGATCGAACTCCTGGAACACCTATTCGTTGAATAATTAATTAATTGTTACAAATATTAACGAAAATTTATTCAATTTTATGAAATATATCTCTAATAATATGATAACTGATATGTAAAGAGCAGTATATTTATTGATATTCTTATGTCAAACTTAATCAAATTGAGCTCAGAATAAGATTAAGGGCAACCAACTCAGGAGAACCCATTCGCCATTAGGTATGTAATTAGAGGTATCGCCTCCCTCTTCACTCAATAGTCTCAGGTCTAACGAGAATCCGTCGTAACTAAAAGCAAAGTAATGTTAGATTAAAAGTTACAAAACAAATAACAAAAGAGTGTATCCATACGTCCAACTGCCGAACTTCATCTCACACTTTTGGTCATCGAATGGAAACCACGTGATGTCTATCTTACAGGTGCTCTTAAATATGCCTATCATTAGAAGAAAATTAGCGATCAATAAACTCAATAAACTCAATAAACTCAATAAACTCGTCGCCACTCATCGATTCAAATAAGTCTTTGCATTAAATTAGAACTCAATTTAATTCTAATGTTTCGAAACACTTCTCTAATAGTATTCAGGACTTGTTTTAGGATAATATACAACATTTTCACTCTATTTATTAGAACAAACAACTCTTCATATAATCTTTCATTAATTTTCTCTCTAATCCTTACAATCATTATTTCAAAGGTTTATTGCATTTTTGGTTTTCCTCTAATTAAATATTATTCATAAATTCGAGAATTCGTTATATTATATAACAATAGATATTTAAAACTCTAATTAGTCATAATTAATATGAATATATGTGACAAATACAGACCGGGTGGGATATACAGACAGGAGCCGTTATTCCGCACCACAACATTTGTATGATAAGTGCCATCAAATTTTTCATCAGCACTAGGTTATTTAATATTTAATGTGTTATATGAATGTCAAAATAATAGTACTGCCAAACCTATTATACATAAGGATATCGGGTTTCCAAATCTTGTCTGGAGTTACCCTCAAGTCTTGAATACCTCCGTATTCGCTTGAATTCCATCTGAGATTTGTGTCGACCCATTCCTTCATAAGTAATACATTAGAGACGTAAAAGAATTAATTTAAATAAATTTGAAAAGCATTTCAACTGAAAGCCATAGAATTTTAGATATAATCGCGATTTCATTGATTCAAAAGAGAGAGAACTAATGAAAAATTATAGCACTCGAGTGAAGACTTTCTTTAATGAATACAATTTTCTGTTAACTACTCAACCATTCAATGAGAGAGAAATAGATTCCCCTCGGTTTCATTTTCATTGTCTTAATCTTCGATTAACAAAATGAGAGTCTCATTGAAAAAAAGATTTCAATTATCAGATTTTTGACTTTTAATTTCTCGCCTCAAACTTTAAGTATATTTTTGAAGCACTACTTTTGAATCAGAGATTATTTTATTGACTAAAAGTTTGACAAATATTTTCAAATGTCTCAGAATCTAATTTTCAAGTCTAGACTTTTTTTTCAAAAATGTTAAAATTATTATGTTTTGTCTGAATATGACTCAAATTTTTCAAAGTGAGTTCAACTAATCAATTAGAATCTCTTTTGTTAAATTGAACAAGCTAAATTTAATATAATTACTAATCTATTTCTTCAATTATTTCCAGATCTAAAGTATTTATTTTCTTTAATTTTGATTAATTCTATAATAACCTTAAGATCTGTTTTATCTTTTATTGAAAAATAGCAGAACTTTACTCATCACTGGTTTACTCATTTAACACCAGATATCTTGAGAGGGAATACAACTACAATATATCTGATTGAGAAAAACTAATTTTTTAAGAGATCCGGGTATTTTTTAATTTATTTGATGATTAAGTTTTTTTTGTTTATCTATTTACCCTTGGCCCTAACATATCTCTTGTGAATTTCTTAAAGATACTTTTCTTCCGGTTTATCCCAAATACTGTGAAGTTTTTCAGTCATTTCCCAATTTTAAAAGGATTTTCTTTTATCTCTTTCCATATCTCTATATTATTAAAGGAATTTGAAGAGGAGTGGGAGAGGAATGGGTCTCAACTGTTACTTATAAACTTTTGAAAATTTAGTTGAATTAAAAATGTAAAACCAGTATTGCCTTCAGAGTATTGCCTTAGTATTATCATAGTATTACCAAGTATTACAAATGTATTTATCATGGTGCAATCTTAGTTGTTTACTGTCA
Organism: Galumna obvia; assembly: GCA_034695785.1. Lineage (NCBI taxonomy): Eukaryota > Metazoa > Arthropoda > Arachnida > Sarcoptiformes > Galumnidae > Galumna > Galumna obvia. Next base: position 10,037 of record JAQFZM010000253.1, read on the forward strand.
TTGCTCTGAATTCTAAAGTAATCACTAATTTAGTCTCTCTTTTGAAATATTGATATTAAATCTGCGATTATTAGTAAAAGCTTTAAATGAATTTATTTGAAATTTTAGTTTTGATTTGAAATTATATTAATATTCTTGAGATGAGATCCAATCAATAATTTTATTTTGAGAATCATTTGACAAATAATAAAGAGCCGACTCTTTTCCAATACTTTAAGTGTAAGAATCGGAGGACAGAACTTGAAAGCAATGAATAAATAAATTTCAATTTCGCTCAGAATTTCATTTTGTCTCAAATAAAACATTACAAAACATTACAAAATATTTATGGAATTCTATCAGAAAAAAAGATCAAAAATTATGTTAAATTTAAAAGTAGTCAAAAGGTGAACACTTTTTAACATTTAAGTATTAATAATAAAATAAGTCTTAACTCATTTTTATTTAGTCTTTAATTTTGATGATTCTATTGATTTAAAACAATTGGTTCAGAATAATTGTGTCCAACAAATAAATGGTTTATTTAGTTTAATTTTGAAACTGTACAAGTTCATATTTAATTCAAACAATCATTTGTTGAGAAAATGATTATTTTGTTCTTTTTCTGATTACTTTCGCATTAAATTTGTCTCAGAATTGCAAATAATAGGGAACTGTTTTCCACTTATTTTCTTTTCCTTAGGTTTCTATAGAGTGGACTTTTGTATAATACTTTTGAGATAAGCCGGACATCAATCAAGAATTTTATCATTTTTCAATTCATAAAATCAAAAGTCGATCGCAATTCTTATATCTATGGCTCATAAAAGTGTACTTTTTTTGAATCTTTGATAAAAAGCATAAATTCCATTAACGTTATGTCTGTTTATTGAATAAAAGAGGACTTATGAGCGCTATTTTATTTGATTCCCTTTTACTCAACAAAAAATAATATGCCTTTCATTAAAGGAATTCAAAATAAAGTCTGTATTTCGTTCATTATTTTGGGCAAAATTCTTGAATATCGAGCCATACGTCGATTATATGAGAATATCAGTGGAATAACAAATATAATGAGGAGTGGATTCCAATTCTTGTGTCCAATAGAGATACGATTTTTCAAATATTGTGGCGAACTATGTCTGCCTAAAAGCTATAAATAAACTTTGTTTGACTGAACTCTGATCTATTATATGAGTATATGACTGTCTTCGGACAACATTCGGGTCCGATATTATTATTCTTATTTCCTATAAAAGCCATATTCCGTGAAATTGTATTCATATATCATTTAGTCAATAGAATTCTCCCAAAAACTCTGTCCTTAGCGTCTGAGCACTCGTTGGTTATGAATATATGATTTATAACAAACTCTATTCTCTAATATAACTAAGCTTGATAAATCTTTATTCTTTCCCCTCTATTAAGATAACTGTAAGGAATTTCTGACACAACAATAATATAATGCTTTCATTTTAACCGTTATATTATCTCAAAAAAAAGTAAAAGAAATATAAAAAAGTAAATAATATCAATGAATAGAGTATTGATAAATCATTTTAACCTTTTTTATAGCTATTATTTTTTAACTCCTATTCAATAGTTTACTAAATATACAAAAAAAAGGAATAAATTTTTTTATATATTTTTTAAGTTTAATAAAAAATTTATTTTTCAACAGATGTATAGTTTTAGAAAATTCTAAAAATGAGCAAGTTATTTTTGCTTTAGAAATAATTAGATTTTGTTTGTAAAATTGTGGACTAATTTCTTAGTAAATCATTGATTGTTGGGCCAATTGGGGCGTATATTCCCAATGAAAAATTTTGTTTGAATTTATTGCTGAAACAAGTTTTGAATTAAAAGGCTTTGAATGTGTTATCAATGCGTTTGAATGAGTTTTCATTTTAGAGACAAATATAATTAAAATTCGTTTTGTGTGCGGACAACAATCTATACTATAGATTCTATAGTTAACTATAAAGTGAGCCTAATTCAAATGCTTCAATTGCTTAATTTCGTTTGTTTATTGAAGGCAACCAATTGTAAAGAGAAATAGACCCTTGTCTTTGATTTCAGATAGAATTGCATTCAATTTTAAATGTAAACCCTTTTGATTATGAAATTTTCAGTAATAAAACAAAATTATAGCATAAAATATATTATTAGATAAATAAATATTAGTAGAAATGATGAGACAACTTAATAAAGAGTTGTAGTCTTTCTCTAAAATAAATTGAATAATTTTAAGCCCATTTCTCGTTAGCTTTTATTTATTCAAAACATTTTTTCAAATTCTGTCAGTTCTTTAGTAAAAGTAGTTTTAATAAATAAATAGTGATTTGATTTTGTGTTTTGAAAAATTAAGTCTATTTTTCAAACATAAACGACAACTGAATGAATAAAATAAAATTCTCATCAAAAGAGCGAATACTTTTTCAAATAAAGAAAAACAATCAAACGATGGAAGAAAGCGTTGCTTTATTTCAAACGAATGGCATCTAATGCCGACTCGATATTAGGGATTAATAGACATAACACAAACACATCTGCAGACAAAAATTTCAGAGAAACTATGGAAAGACTTGTGCCAGAAATGTGAGGGCAAATGACATCGGATTCTGACTTTCATGCCATACATAAAATGTTTTTCACAGACAAAGAAATGCCAATAATAGGGAGTGAGAGAGAAATATGAGTAAAAGATTCTCTTAAAAAAGTGTTGGGCATCAAAACAACTGTATTTTCTTTTTTCATATAAAAATTTGTGGCCAAAAAATGAGATCAAAACAAATATATTGAGAGAAAAGGAAATTAAACTTTGCATTCGAGAGAAGAATAGCTTAGAATAACATTTCAATGACACCAAAGCGTTGACTGTATTGAAAGTATTGCAAACTTCATCTCATTATTATTCTAATAAAAGGCATTTCAAGTTTTAGACCAAAACTTTTAGAAGTGATTAGTTTTTTGCTCAAAAAAAGCGTATTTAAGAATCAAATTAATTCTGTTTAAAGGAAAGTCATTTAATCAAAGATTATTATAAGTTTCTGTTTATATTAAGTAATGAAATTTTAGTTTAAATATTAGTTTAGAGTAGGTTTAGGGCCTAACTTACCAGAGAAAGCCATGTATTTGTTATTAATTGCTGATTCTTTTCATCCTAGTTAATTTTTAGAAAGGGTTGAGAAGAAGAGAAGAGGGAAACGAATAGGGAATAAGACAAAAGACATTGAGACAATTGAGACACAACTTTAATAGAAAAACTCAGAGAAGAAATGAAATTAAAGCAAATTAAATGAAAAAATCGATAAATAAAAAGATGAAGAAATTAGAAGTGAATGGAAACAGACATCACGTACTTTCATATTAGACTTATAATTAGAAATTGGATAAAATTATACTCTATTTACATTTCATGCGATTCCAGACTTAATTTATTAATATTTTTAGTGAATGTGTTTGAATTAACACTTTTTCGCTTAAGTCACATAAAAAGTTTATTTTTTTAACATCGCTTTCAATAAAATTCTTATTTTTGATAAATAGATTTTTGTGTCACTTTTATTGAAATACTTACCAAGTTCAACCAAACGTTGGACGTTATGATTTGATTCTTTTCATCCTGCATATAGTGATGATAAGGAAGTTTATATTAAACTAGTAATAATTCCAATCAATAGTTTTCAGCTATTCTTCACTCTTTAGGATTTGCTTTTCTTTTTTCCTTTAGAAAGCATTTATTCTTAAACCTATTAAAACTATTTCCACACTTAAAGTGATTCAAACGTAAAGAAAATCTTTTTGATTTTCAAACTTATATTCACTTATATTAAGATATAAATAGTATCTCTCTTTTTATTATTACATTATATTTTACAGTCAATGAATTTCTATATTTAATAGTTTTTGTTAAATGACTCGAAATGATGTTATTTTTAAAATTATGGCTCAATTTTATTTGTAAAACTTTCCCTCTCTTTTCATATCTTAATCTCGGATTTTGTAGAACTAAATAATGTTTTATTGTTTTTATGGTTTTATTGTCACTAAAAGATATTTATTAAAAATTTTTAACTCAAAGAAAGATTTGTTTAAATTTATTACTTTTAAAAATAGTTTTAGTTTTGAAACTTTCAAACAAATGTAGAGAATATTATTTCAAATCAACAAAATTAAGATCACTTTTTTAAATTGGAATAAATAATAGATTCTGAGCATTGGTTTACTCAACAAACTCTATATAAACAAATCCATGTTTTTAAAACTAATGAAGTAGCTTGCTATAATTATTTTTTAGATTAAAATTTGGTGATTAAAAAAATTCGAATATTTTTGATTAAAATATTTGAAAGTTTTCGTAAATATTTAGTAAATTTGTATTTATTTTTCTCTTTTTTTTGTCCGTTTCTGATGTGACTCACATTAAATTAATTAAATTTTTGTTTTCGAAATCATTCAATAAATGGTTTTAATTATATTAAGTAATAATTAATTTGTTTAATCACAACATAAATAAAACTTAATGAGGAATAAATGTTTTAGACATAAAAAACTATTTTATAAAGTAGGCAAGTTCAATTTGACACTTTTCACATCAAGAAATATTTCTCTTTGAGAGACAATTATAGAAAGAAATATCTCTTGAAATAAATGAATAGACCCACACATATACACAAACTTCTCGATATACCTCCACAAGTTCAATCAAGTATTTGAACATGCCTAATTTACTAAAGATAGTTACATTTATAGCTATTTAGAGCTATGTTTATAAACAAAAAGAAAGTTTATACACTTTTTGTAAACTTAATGTAAACTTTAGAAAAGCTAAACTTAGCCAATAAATAAGTAAGTATTTCAAAATGAAATTTAAATAAATGAAAGCAAATATAAGTGAAAGCAATATAAGTTACATTCAGTAAATGTATTTAATGTTATTTATTAAATATTTAATATAAATTAGTAATCATTTAATAATTTCTAAAAGATTTCTTCAAAATAAATCAAATAAAATGTCAAAAACATTCTTTTTTACAAAATAAGGACAAATTAGGTTAATAAATAATTATTTGTTCTAGTTCTAACTTAATTTTATTCTAAAGCCTTCAAAAGTATCTTTCAAAATTACTGACTTGACCATCTGACAACTTTCATTTAAAATTATAAATAAAGAACTCAAATATTCAAATATTTAAATTATGTACCATGGTAAATATTTTACAATACCTTGTTAAAAACTGGAGATAATATTGGAGGTAATTTTCCAAATATTTGTCATTTGATTTATTTCTGAATTATTTTATATAACATTAAAGACATTAATGATACTATATAATATAGTATATATGATACGATGATATATGACTCATATAATATGAGTATTAGAAAATTGATAGGAAAAGTGAGCAAGTTAACTTTAACTTTGAATTCAATTCACAATTTTAGTGACATTTTATTTGTTTAACTTTTTTATTATTTGTCGAATTGAAGACATAATTTAATTTAAACTAAACTTATGTCACACTTATATAAAACGTAAAATATATATAACAAACAAAAAACTGTTTGAATTTGATTGGATTTGTGTTGTCTTTACCGCTCAGGTAATCTAAAAACGGTTAGAAATGAATTTAGTCATCAAATTATTTGCACATTTATTCAATTGTTGGCAGGGATTTGGAGTCGAGTCATCCAATAAGTTGTGCTCTTTTTTGTTGATTTAGGTCCAAATCCTCACAAATTCATGGCTTATGTTTTTATTTTATTTGTTTGGTTCAGTCAAGCATTTTATTACTCAATCTTTTCTTTCAATCAAAATGTTTAGAGAGGACTCATTCACAGATAAGCTCTTCTCTCAGCTCTAAATAACTGAATATTCTCTTATTATTATTATATTTATTATATTGAGTCACAGTTTTCATTATTCATACAATCAATAATTCAGTCGATTGACGGACTACACAACTTTTGCTGGAAAACACATTACATAACTTTGTATACGTTTAGTCCTTCATTCAAAGCCTTTATTCAGTAATTCTTAAATTAATTATTATCAGACTTTTTATCACTAAAAACATTTCTTCAAAAACTTAAAAATATCTGATTTTATTTATATTTTCGATTCAAAACAAGAAATTTAATTCTGTTGTCAATCAATCGTTAGAATATGTTTTCAAATATAAACTCTAAAATATTGTTTTTATTTAATTTTTTTGAACTTAAAGTCAAAATTTATTTGAGATCTGAAGTAAAGAAAAGATTATCAAAAGCAATAAAACACTCACTGGAAATATGCGTAAATATTAAGGGATAGCCATAAGCCATAAACTTTGAGCCACGAATATATTCAAATCAAATAAAAAAAGACATTTTTGCGATTCTATAAAATGTTTGAATTCTTTCTCTTTTTATAAAAAAAAGAAAAACTTTGTTTGAATGTTGAAAATTCATGACAACACTTTTCCATTTGGTTTAATCTTGCTCATTCTTTGATAGACATTTCAAGACCATATTTGGTAATATCTAATATAAAACAGTTTTATCATGATATAACATAATACTCCAGAGTATTAAAACGCCAGATATAACAAATAGGATATTAATTTGATTACGACTCATATCAAGTGAATGCTTTCCTAATAACACTTATTATCCAAAATTATAATAAGCTTTAGATTTATTTTTCATTTCAATTTATTTATGCCTTATTTATGCTTTATTTATGCCTCGCTAATAGTGGTATCAACTTAGATGCAATTAATAAAATTAACGTCTATTTACTTGAGATTCTATCTCTTATGCTTTGCTTTCTTAGCAAAACACACAAATCAAGTGAACTTAGTTTTTGGTGAATTTATTATCAATAACTCAATACAATGTATTACCAATACTTGGAATGAATCCAATCTATTATTTGATGTCCAGAAAAGACATAATTTTAGAGAAACGAAAGAAATTAATTTTCATATAAAATAATAGTAATGAAAGTACGTAATGATTGTTATCGAGATATTAATTATTAAATTAATGGCTTTGAAGACTCACCACATCTATTATTTGCTGTAATGTGAGACCAAAACTAACAAGGATTGGCTCCGACTCATTAGCGACCGGTCGTTCCAATACTTGATAATCAGCAAAAAGATCTTTTAATAAACGTCTTTCATGCGGTCCTCCCATTGATTCTGTAATTCAAAGTAATCGTTAAAAGTATTGGAGTATTAGAAACTAGGATATTTTCAAAAAATATCAATTTCCAGCAGATTTTTAAAAAATCAATATTTCATTAAAGTTTTGATTACTTTTGTGACTCTTTTGGGATATTTAGATGAAAATTATCAAAAACCGGATGTAATGAATGTACAAGAATTTAATCAAAACTCATTTCGAATAAACTTTTCTTTTTTTCAATATTTTAATGTTTAAGAATTGAAAACTTCTAAAAATAAGGGAAAAGTTAGAGAATGACAAAAGTTTTTTTAAATGAATATTTTAACGGATATTAAGGCAAAAATAAAATGAATTTTTGTTTTTTTTTCAATTCTATATTTTCATAAAAAATTGATTAAATATTTTCTTAAAATGTTTTTAAGAAATACTTTTTTATATAAGGAAAGTATGATTTTGTCATATTTGAGGTCAAATTTGATGGAAATTTTAATATAAAAACATAAGAAAATTCTTTGTTTTACAACAAAATGAGTTTAATTACTCTAAAAATTCTTTTCACTAAATTTAGAAAATAATTGAATTCCAAATAATGCTTAACTAAAAAAGCAAAGTTAATTGGCCTAGATCATTCCTTTCATGATGATTCTAATGAACCTTTATATAATTGACTTCAAGCAATGGATGGCTCATTGTTTAAGAGGAGATGTGTTTCCTTAATAGTGAAGTTATGAAAATTAAGTATGCAAATTTTGATTGTCTAATTAAAAAAGATAAGTTCAAATTAAAGTCGAAAATTTAGCTCAAAATAGTGAAGTGTTCATTAATTAAAATAGCCTAGCTCATTTAATTTCAAAGAATGAGACCCTTTTGATGGCTCTTAATTGAGGTTATCTTTGATTCTGAGTTTGTGTCTAACGAATACGATATCATTTCTCGGAAGAGATATTTGATTAAACAAAACATTTTTGCTTTGAAGACAATATTCACAGAGAATTCAAAATAAATGATATTTTTTTTGCTAATGGATATGACTTTATATCTACTCTCAAAAGACAGGTATGCCCAGGGAGTGCCCAACCAGGGATAGGGGAAGCCTACTCAGGTTTGGCTTTGATTTAATCCCAAAGCAATGTTTGTCGGTTTGAAGTCTTTTTGTATTACACTATATTATAGCAATATTTTCAGTAATAAACTGTAAAAAACCCAAAAGTATTTAAAACTACAATTTTTGACACAAATCGGAACAAAAATTATTTGTCCGGTTCAACACTAAGCATTGGTCTGACTAGTGAGTCGGATTGGGTCCTATTTAGTTCTTTAACTCAAAATTTATGACATCAACTAATTATTTCAAATGAGTTTCTATCGATTTAAGACTGAATAACGAGTTTTTTGTTAAAATTATTCTTATTATTCGATGATTTTCTTCAATAAAAGTAATAAAATAAAAATTTATACTAAAAAATATTGAAAATTCAAATAATTGAGAATTTGAAGATAATATTTGTGAAATGTTATTATATAAAATACATACATTTTTATATATTCGTGGCTTAAAATCAGAAGAGAGAATATTTGTGAATAAAAGCAAAAATGGTATAAAATGATTGAAATATCGTCCATCACTTAAGAATATATAATACTTATAATACTTAACGATTCAAAATTTCTAAACCGATTGAAATCATTCAACCGAATCATTTCATTTGGTAATAGAATTTTCAAATCCAGACTCGTTTCAAATAAAATAAGCAAGATCTCTTTAAATTTTAAATATTTGTGACAAAATTTTAATAATAAAACGTTCTAGCTAAAATTTTAAATTCTTAAATATAGACTCTAAAGAACTCTATATAAAGAGATATAAAAGAGATATAAGTAATTAAAGAATTAGAAAAACTATTAAGCTAATATATCGCCTAATCAATTGTTGACCTTGGCCATTATACCAAAGCAACCGCTGCTTCAATTTTGTTGATACTTCGTTTACTATAGGCATACATTTGCACAACAAATAGTATTAAAGGTTTGAAATCTTTTGAAAAAAAGAATAAATTCTAAAAATTTTGATTTTCGTCTTAATTTTCATCAGAGAAGTGGTCTTAAGATTTTCATTAATGAACTCAAAATTTATAACTGAATTAATCCAAACGAATGTAATTCTCTCTCATTTCAACAAATAATTCATTGATTCGAATGAAAACAAAATTTACTTCAAAAATACATTTTCTTTAAATATATAAAACTAAGAGTTATTATTAGCTCTAAAAAAACTTTAAAAAATTGAATGTATAGTTTCTTAAAAAGTATCTTGCAAAATTCCAAAGGCTCAGAAATACTTTTAGCAGATAATATTCTGAAAAATGTTGGCTCTTTTCAGAGAAACATTTATTTTGTGATCATTTCTATTATTAAAGTTATTTTTCAGAATTGATTCTATAAGGAATAGTTTTGTGAGAATCTAATCGTATCTTTAGCTCAATCTCTGGGATTTCAAAAATAGTATGTTTTGTGAATCTGGTAATCATAGACCGAATACCAACCGATTATTATTTGTTATAATATTTTTCTATAGAATTGGCTGTTATTTCACGTTTTGCTCGATTTATATCACAAAATAATGTTTTTCTTTAACTATTGTATACAGACTTTTGGTTTTGACTTTCATTGAAATGTGTGCTCACGTTTTTCAATAAAGATATAATACGTGTCTAATCAAATCAGTTTTAAATTGTATACATTTATAAAAAATTAATTTAAAACTCACTTTAAGTCAATATTTGGTCTCTTTTTAATATTAAGATAAAAGAAAAGTTTTTCTATTCATTAACACATTTATTGTAATTCTTTATTACTCTTTTGGAAAACACCTCTAAAACAATGGGATATAAAGGAATAAGAAAGGGCTCAATATTTGACACAAAGAAATATATCATATAAATAAAATAATAGATTGTACTCTTATTCCAGGGCTTCTTATGTAAAGCCTGTGCTCTTATCCACCTATTCATCCATATGTTCAAAGAAGGAAAGACTGAATACCATATTTCCAATCGATAATTCTATAATTGAAGTGCATTTCTATTGTACTGTTTCTATACCTGAAAGGTCTTTCCATCACTGAAACAAAGAATATATTTTTAACTTTAAGTTTTGCGAACAAATATATCCCAAAAATGAGGCGAAAATATTTCATTTTTTCAAATATCATTTATTTTACTTTAAAATAAGACGAAGTATTCTATGATATCCTCACAAATGTCAGATCAAATCTACAAAACTTTTCGAGTTATGTTTGTGTCGATGAACTTAATTAAACATTTACTAAACTTTCGATATTTTTTAATGAATAACTCATTTAGTGTAACATTTGATGAGATTTTGTTACTCAAAGCAGAATTATTATCGAATAATAATATAATATCAAGAATTTAATTAAATCACTCCTACTTATATTAACTATATTTTATCATGCGCAAATTAATATGACACTACAGTTAAGAGCATTTTAATACAATTTTAACAAAAATTTTGTTTATAATTTCTTAAGCATTAATTTGGGTGAAATTCAAAAGAATTCAAAAAACAAGAGCTGAATCTGAACTAGGTCATCTGTGGAAAAGTGTCCTCGTCACTTTTAATGAATTTTAAGCAAACAATTGAAGCGCAAACATTCAAAGTATGCAATTGTTTTAATACAGAGAAAATAATTGAATATTTGAGATGTTTTTTGAGTTATTGCGTAAATAATTCAAAGTATTATTCAATTTGGGATAAATTGCTTTTCATTTCTGAAACATTAGTTTCTTTTTATTTTATTTTGTTTATCCAACAACTGATCCAAAATAAAAAGTATTTCAACAAAACTTAATTGACAGTGAAGTCAATCCAATGAATGAAAAAAAAACCAAAAAATCCATAAATAATTAGATGTTTCCGAGAGAATGACTTTAAGTTTAACGCCGTTCATAATGAAGACATTGTCTGCCAAAAGATCTCATTATCAGATCCAATGATTCCTTGATGTAAGACATGTGCCAAAGAATCTATAAAACTATCGTTTTTTAAACGTCTATTCTTTGATCCACAAAAAAAGAGTAACAGTTTCTCAAAGAAATGTCCGCAAAACCAATCGACACATACATACAGTTTATATAATTTAAGGTTTTCTCCCAAAACTCTTCAGTCATCAATTTTGTGATTCAGTGATGACCAGAGATGGCCAACCAGAGACTCATTCAATACAATTATCTAAAAATTGGAGAATTGAAAGCAATCATATTTTTATGGATCGAAACTGAACCAAATTAATAATGACAGTATAGAGGACTTTATAACTCAATTTATTGATATTTTGTATCGATTCCAAACAAAATAAGCAAAATTACCTGTCTTGAACTTCCTTGAATTTACGTCTAAATTCCATTTACTTTATCTTAAATTGAATAACCTTTTGCTCATCACTGATTGAATTTCCTTTTTTTTCAGTGAATTGAAAATTCAATAATAAGAGAAACTACTCTCAAATAAATTGAAAAAAACTCCAAGTTTTCAAAATTCTATCACTCGATTCTTGTATTAATTTTAAATTAAAAAAAAAGTAAACATTTATTTTATAAAATTTTGTTATTTTTGATTCGTTTTAACCCTCAAACCCTTGAATATCATTTTATTAAATTTCATTTCATTATTTAAAAAAACTAAATATAAAACAAATAAAAAAAGTTAGAAATATTTTAATCATAAGATAAGCTAAAAAAGCAAAGAATTTTTGTTTGTCTCCAATACTTCGAAATGAGAACCAATTTTTATAAGAAGAATATACTAAACGCCGTTGAAATTGAAGTTCAGATAAACATTATTTTTTGGAAATTTTTATATCTTTTGAATCTTTAATATAAATCTTCAAAGTTATGGAAAAAATGGTCATTTTATGCACAGAATATTTTTTAAGGTAAAGCTCTACTCATATTTTAAGCGTTCGATTTTTATAGCCAAGAATAGCGGTTCAATGTTAATATACTTTTGCACAGAATATGTTATTCAAATTCAAACACCATTTTTCAGATAAATAGTGCTAACAGTTTGCGCACACTTTAGATAAAAAACATTAACTTATGAATAGTTTGGCCCAAAATTGATGGCAAAAGACAAGACTTGAAGATTAAAATGAATGGAAGAGACAATCGGTGCCATTATAATGATTATTACCATTTTTTCAAAACCAAAGGGGAATACAAGAGTTGATGAAAAACAATTTGTTTTAACAGAAGCTCTAAATCTTTTGAATTTTAGTTTTACGAATAAATCGATAATAATTTGTATTCTTTTGACAAAATGCTGTCATTTCGCGAAACAATCGTTTTGTCGAACATTTATCTCAAAAGAGAAGTGAATTTAAGATTCATATTATTTTAAATATTCTATAAATAGTCTACAAATTATATATTATTCATAGCTTTTCTGGGAAAGTGAACATGAAATTTACCATGCAATTTTCAATCATTTATTACATTGAAAAGATTATTAGTCTTTCACAACAGATTCTTGGTTTAATATTTAGTATTCTAGTTTTGCAATATGTTAGCCTATACTAGCAAGATGATATTAATACTATCAAACTAATGCTTTCATTAGAATCCAATATTTATGGAAATTATTCTCTTAAGAAAGAATTGCAAAAATCCCAGACTTTCTGAGAAGAAAGAAATAAAAAGATTTGTTTGTAATACAAATGGGTTTTTGTTTGACTTAATTAATACATCTCTAAATATACGCATTGAATAAAATTCTGTCAAAATAATGAATTTACTCTCTATTTCTGTATTTCTCTATTTCTCTGATTAGAATTTTGAAATTATTAAGAAAATGCAATCATTTGTCGCTTTTTATATTAAAACAATTCATTAGTGCTATAATGAAAAATTATCTAGTATAACTTTATTATTTTATCACTAATCTTCTAGCCTTAAGATGAGAATAAATATAAGAGCTATCCATTGAAAATAGTGTGACACTGCCTGAGGCTAACGACCATTTAGTACACAAACTTTGTTTGATTAATCATTAATTAAGTAAATCTAATGTTTGGCTAAATTGAGTCCATTTAATCCGACGTTCCTATTGACCACAATTTGAATCACAATATTTGAATCAAACTTAGAGGCAGACCATTGTCTAATCACTCATTTCATTCAGTTATTAAAATATCTCCCAAAAGTGTACAAGTTTCTATTCTAGATCTAACTCAATAATTAAATAGAGGACATAAAAGAAACAATTTGGTCCCATTAGACATAAGTCCTAATATGAGTCCAAAGTGGGTCTTAAATTAGAAAACTTTAAGACCATCTTTAAGAGACCTTTAATAGGATTATTGACAAAAATGTTAATTAATTGCTACTACTTTGACCATGGCTACTCTGATAGGAAGTTTAAAAATCTATAACATTTTTGGCTTAAAATTTAATAATGAAAAGCAATAAAATAAAGTGATTTCATTAAAATCTTTTATGATTTTATAGATACGAATCTTTATTAAGTTTAGGAGAAATGAAATCTAGACTTTTTGACAAAAGGAATGACATAAATGCAGGGATGGCCAATAGGGTGGGGGTATTCTAAAATAGCAAAATACCCCCCTGGGAAAAATTAGCTGAAGGCAACCCCTCTAGGAAAATCGGATTTTGTATAATTTTCAGAAAAAAACGCAAAAAATTTAAAGAAAATGAGTAATTTAGGCAATATTTTACGTTAATAATCGTTTAAACATCATTTTATCGTCAAAATTAATGATATTTTATAGCGATTTTTACCCAAAAATCCCATTTTTAAGTGAAAAATAGACAAAATATTGCTTTTTGAGTGAAATAAGATGTAAAAATGATAATTATAGCCCTTAATAACCTTTAAATAGCCTAAAATAGCAATTAAAACTAAATAAAGAAAAAATAGGCGTTTTTGAGGTTTTTGAAAAATACCCTACCCTAATATCCCCTGGGATTTCTCCCAATATACCTCCCCCTACCACCACCCCCTGGAGTCGAGTTCTTTGGCCATCCCTACATAAATGTAATGATTCACAACTTACCGATTGAAAACAAGTATCGTTTAATTAAATCAATGAACTAAAATTATAACTGAAAAATACTTTCTGTAGAACAGAATTAAATGTCATTTAAAACAGAATTTAATAATTTTTCAGAAATTAATTCTTAAAAATGTTATGATTAAGAGATGTACTCTAATTCACACTATTAACAGACACAGCCAAAAGGTGGGATTCCAAAATACCCCCTGGAGCCGAAAGTTTGTGAAAATACCCCTACCCTCTGAGACTTTAAAGTCAGGTACCCCTAAAGATAAAGGGAAAAAACTGGCAAAAAATTCCGAAAAATTGTCGAAAAACAGTAAAAAAAAATATGAGAAAAATAAGTAAAAAACTGTAATTTTTATGAAAAATAACGTAAAACTTAATAAAAACGTCAAAATTACAGTTTTTAAGCGAAATTTTTGTGAACTAAATTTTTGAAAATTTTAGAAAAATGCATTTGTTGTCACAATTTCTTAGTTTTTTTTTCATTAATTTTGGTAAAATATGTTAGAAAATGGCTAAATATACTAGTATACAAGGGAAAACGGCTTAAAATGAGTATTTATGTGTTTTTAGGAAACTTTTAGTGATTTTCAAAAAAACCCGTTCCCCTAATACCACCCCTGAGCTCAGACCAAAATACTCCCCCATAATACCGCCATGTTTGGCCATGTCAGCTATTAGTCAATTGAAGTAGTATCATAGTTAGCAAGGTGCAAATATTCTAGTAAAAATTGTAGGCATAAATTATTTACTGTAATCTGAGTTTTGACGTAATCTTAATGTATTACACTTCACATCCATTTTTATGAACGTCTGTTTTTATGAACTAGATATGTTTTGTGAACTTAGGCTAAAGTTTCATAACCACTTACATAAATGTTAAAAATATACCCATTTTATGAACTCTATTTTTGTGAAGAGTCTGTTTTTATGAACATATAAACCAAATCTTTGTATAATATAAGTCTATTTTAAAATAAGTCCATTTTTATGAACTAAATTTCAGACAATAAAATAATATAAGAATTATATGAAAATCAAAACCAAACCGATTTTGGGATCGACAGGGATTCAGAAGATGTCTTAAGTGAAACGCAAATTATAGCTAATAATGCTTTTAAATGTTTAACTGAATAGAAATATTTTTTTTGCAAACAAATGATTAGTCTTTTGATCACATTTTCCACAAATTAGTCAGAAAATAAGCGACAATACATTTAAATCCTTTAAATTAGTGATTATTTTCAATAAATGTTTAATATTCTTTGTATTTATTTCTAATCAAATTTATAATAAACTTCCGTTTTTATGAACAGGATAGTTTTTATGAACATAAAGGTCTGCACGGCTAAGTTCATAAAAATGGCAGTGAAGTGTAATTTAAAAATAACTTATATTTAATTTTAAATACTATTTTAAAGAAATTTTTTAATATAACCCTAATATTAAACTTTGATTTCCTTAAACAGTAATTATTACTAACTTGTCTTCTTCTTAACCAAAAAGTTTTTAACATGCAAGTATCCAAGGCTCAATATGAGTTAAGTAAAATGTCTTTTATAAATTACATTCAATAATTAATTAAATAATTAATATTTATTTATTTATTTAAATCCAAATTATTTAAAATAGTTCTGAAACGTGACTAAAAAAATGGGTATATTTAATGATAAGAGGATTAAGTATTAGCTTTTGAACAGATTTAAGGACAAAAGGATAGGTTAACGGATATTTCACAAAGTTTGAGGTCATTGATATCGTTCTAACATTTAATTTAATTAATAATAAATTTAGTCTCACTTTTAATGCTTTTATTATTAATAGTAAACAAATATTTAAAATAAATTTGGGTTTAATCTGTAATTAATATCCTTATATTATATTAAAATGAGTTAAAAATAAATAATTTCCTCGATAAGTATCACATATGAATCATCCTTCCTAAAAAAAGACTCTTTTCTTAAAAGGAAAATTGTGTTAAGCAACTTATTTCATATTAACTTGATCTAAGAATTAATCTTAAAAGTAAGAATATCTGTTTAAAAACAAATCAAAGTATCAAGCAAAATTATTCAAATTAGATTATATGGAATAAATTCAAAACAGGACAATCCAAGAATGATTCACCATGGTAATTTAGTGATTTAAATTGGATAATAAATTGTGTTGATCTGTAATAAATTATTAATAATGTTTAACTCATTTCACTGATATTTTCCTTAAAAAATGAGTTAATCCTACGAATGCTTTATTTGTTTATTATGTAAGAAAAGTACAAATTATGGATTCCATTGAAAACAAGTTTCATAAAATTAATGTAATAAAAGTTTTGATAAATACTTAAAACATTACTCAACACTAAATATAAGTTCAAGAAATGAATAAATATTAATAAGAAAACAATAATATAAACAAAAATATTCCACAAGAGTTTCTCGAAATAACACCAAGGACAAGTGATTAGTTACACAATTTCCACCTTTTATTAATAATGGGGTAAATTGTCTCTACTATATAACACTTGTTTTGACAAATAAGTAATAAAAAACTTATTTTCTCTGAACTACTTTTTAAAAAATACTCAAAACTTAAGGAAAGTTTTGGCCAAATATTTATGTAAATAATAAGAAATCTTATGAAGACTGAAGTCATTGACACATAATTTTCAATTTAATAAACAAATTATAAGAAAAAATCAAATATTTGACACTTGATTTAAACACTTACTAGTTAGCCAAAGGTCAGAATAATTTTCCATGATCATTTGCCAATTATTACTTAACATTTATAAAACTAGCTTGACACAACTTTTTTGTAAACAAGTGGCAAAAAGCCCAATGACAAAACTACCCGGAAATAAATTAAGTTGTCAATAAAGCAAGGGAAAACTTCGCGGAACCAAAAAAGCAAGCTAAAAGAGTGAAAAAAAGACTGCCCCGGGTGAGGATCGAACTCACGACCTTAAGATTATGAGACTTACGCGCTACCTACTGCGCTACCGAGGCTGTCACACCTTCTAGCTAATATTGTCTAGTATTAGTAGGTGGATAGGTTTGGTTTTGCTGCAATGATTATCACGCGATCAATGGTTTGTGTGATAGCCATGCGCTCAATCATTACAATACTATCACAACGCTATGTCTGGTCTGCATCTGAAGTCATATATTTTTTCAAAAATCCATTGAAAACCTATTTTTGAAACATTAGTGTAAAGAAAGTGTTAGACCCGGCGCTAAAACCTGTAAATAACTGGAATATTAGTTAATAGTTGTGTTTTATTTTATATTTTAATTAAATTAAATTAAATTAATTAAAAATTGATTCAATAATTTAGTGAAAAGATTTTGTTTTATTTATTCTCATAAAATAAATGTCAAACTATTTGAGTGAATTGTCGGCACTGTTTTGGTCCGATAAGGTATGGATACCGCCCAATACCACCTGGCAAGTGTACGAGGATAATAATTACCGACATTTTAATGACATTTACTACTCGTTAATCACTGCTGTCCTCCTCATTGGTATCAGATTCACACTCGAGAGGTATAAATAAATAAATATAGTGTTAAGACTCACTGTAAACACTACCCCTTGGCTATTGTTCTTGTTATTCAGGTTTGTTTACGCACCCATTGGTATATACCTCGGACTTAAACCGACTCACGGCAAGAGTCCACCCAATAATGTGATACTTGAAAACGCTTTTAGTGCCTCAAAAGGGAAAATCAATAGCAAACAGGTATTACTTTTAATGACAATTGCTATTCACTAATGGATTCACTGATATATGGGACCCCACCCTCACATCCCTCACATGTGCCCATCCCTGTCATTCCCTGTTATGTCATCCGATATCGATTTTGAGGGCAACGCTTATGAGTCAATCCATTATCTGATCGATTGTTGATTAAAACACTCATTGCTTTCATGTGATGTTCAGATTCAAGGGTTGGCTAAACAACTCGATTGGAGTCCCCGACAGGTCGAGCGATGGATAAGATTGAAAAGCGCACAGAATAGGCCAACTGTGTTGTCCAAGTTTACAGAGAGCGCGTGGAGGTGTAACTTCTACTTCGTATCATTCGTTTATGGATGTTATGTGTTATGGGATAAGCCCTGGATGTGGGACTCCATGTATTGTTTCATTAATTATCCGCATCACGTAATTACTTACATTTGCACGGATGGATGGATGGATGGCTAGCCCTCCACTCCAACACTTGAACTCTGTCTCTAAAGTATTTCATTTTGTGTTCAATAGGTTGTGTCGAGTGGCGAATGGTTTTATTATAACTTCGAGTCTGCCTTCTATTTGGCGCTTCTCTTCTCACAGTTCTTTGACGTCCAGAGAAAAGTAGGTTCTCTTAAGAAAAAATTCAATTCCAATCACTTTATGCCTCATTTCAAGTAAAACCCAATTTCCGTTCCCTTCCGTTCGTAAATGACTTGAAATGTCGAATGACTTTCAGTTTTGGACTTCAAAAGAATTTTTTCATTAATTTTTTTTCTTCAATTTATAGGACTTTTGGGCGATGTTTGTACACCATGTCGTTACTCTCTGTTTACTGGGCTTTTCCTGGGCCTGTAATCTGGTCAGAATGGGAACACTTGTTCTTCTAATCCATGACTTTGCGGATATACCTCTTGAGGTATAAATTAATTGAATGTTTATTTAAATTAAATGCAAATCTTATGTAAACAAAGGGCGCAAAAATGATGACATACGTTAAGAAACAACGATTAGCGGACGGCATATTTGTTGTATTCACCATTTGTTGGATGGTTTCCCGTATCGGTCTATTGCCGTACCGTATTCTCTACTATTCATTATATAAGGCACTATCAGTTGTGCCGATGTTCGCCGCCTATTATATATTCAATGGATTATTGTGTGCTCTGCAAGCCTTACATATAGTGTGGACCTGGTTTATAGTCAGAATAGCCATCCACGCCGTCAAGAATAACGGGGTAATCATTAATCCATTTATTTATAGACACCCCATTTCCCTCCCATTCAATGTTTGCCCTCTATTTCCGAATCAGTGATTAATTGCTTTTTCACTCAATTTATCTAAACTTTTATCTAATCTTTTGACAGAATTTCAGTAAAACTTTTTTTTTATAAAAATGTTTTACTACTTTTTTATTGATATTTTTTTTTAGATCAAAGACTTGAGGTCTGACGACGAAGAATCGAGTGAAGAATCGCCAAAAGACTCTTCAGATGAAGTATTTAATGACAAAACAAAGATCTATACAAATGGTGGACATAAAGTTAACAACGATTTGTCTAATAATTGGACCAAAACTAATAGCAATTCAATCCCAGAATCTGAGACCAATCACCGGACGAGACCTGAGTCGTGATCATCATCTCATAAACTAATAAATCATTAGAAAACAGAAATTTTTGTTGACTTTTCCCATAAATATGAGGAAAAGTTTAACTTAAAATTTTCTCTTCTCTTAATTTTTAGAGTTTTAATCAAATTATTGCAAACTTTTTGTATACTAAAAGCTATGCCTATCTTTTGAATATCATTATTATTCGCAAAAGAACTGTTTCTCCGTTCAGTCCTTTTTCTTTTCAATTATTAATTAAGATTTTAATGAATTTAATTTAAAACTGAATCAAAAATCCATTGATTTTTACTCACGACTATTGATAACAATTATTATTATTTCTATATTTCATTATATCATTGAATTAATTGTAAAAATAGAATCTGTTTTTCAATTTTTAATTTATAAACATTTTTTTTGACCGAAAACTGATTTTCTTTTTAATTAATTTTAATTTTATAAATGAATGCAACAATGATTTCATGAAATCTATTTTGAAATGTTCTTGGCTTTAGTGCTGATTGCTTTTTACTCAATTGGCTTTTGAATACCTGTCCCGAACTCAATGAATATCAAACAGTTTTTGTTAATTAAAAAAAAGTTATTTAACTTAAAATCTGTTGAAAAGTTTTTCATTAAAAAATAGCATAAATTTTAATCTAAAAATATTTGAATCATTTTATGAAAAATTTGCTAAATATTCATAAAAAAATTAATTTATAGATAAACAGAACAAGTTTACTACCAATTAGTTTAAGAAAATTAACATTGATAATTTTTCTTATTAAAAACGCCAATCATTTCATATTTTATTGATTGACATTTAAATTATTTTTTAAAAGTAAATAAAATATAATTTAAACTAACATTAAATGTATTAAATAATAATTAAAAACTAACATTAATTATCATTGAAATTAAGCTAGATTATCTACTTGTACATTTAATTTATACTAACTGTTAGTAACTACCACTTCAGTGTAAAGCCATTGATAAGCCCGGAGTCAATTAAATTCATTGTTTAGTAATCGAGTAATAAATAAGAAGATTGAGATAAAAGTAAATTTGTTTTGCAATAATAATTATTATTAACATTGATGTACTAGGATAAATTGATTTACTGACCTACATGTATATCTCTAGAAAGTGCATGGGTAAGTACTAGATAAGATTGATAGAACTGTTTTTTTACAAATGAAAATTGATTTTATAAATAGAGATAATATGAGCGCTATTTCTATTGAATTCTTGATATAAGCCTATATAAACATAAAGTTATCTTATTTTGTGATGTGCAAGATGCTTTCTAGGATGGTAATTTACAGTATTCATAAGAAGTTGCAAGATTAGCTGTTTGAATTTTAAAGTAAGCGATTTATTGCTTGATAAATATTGGTCATAAAAATGTTAAAAAGTTTAATATATGAGTGAAAAGTATTTCTCTCCCCCAAAGTTTTGCCCAACCCTTGAATCTAGAATTAGATTAAATGAAAATTCATTTATATTTTATTTACATTTTTATTGTTTGAATAAAATATTGAACTTTAATTCGAAGTAAAGTTTAGTTTAATTTTTAATCAAAATTTATTATCAAATGATTATTAATTTATAATAATGGGAACATTAACTTGGTCAATTAATAAATAAAATAAAATTGATTTCATTAACAGATAATCTTAAACTGAAAATCATTTGAATTGTGATTTAATTTTTTGATCTCAAAATAAATTTACCCAAAATTTAAGTTTATTTTAGAATAAATTAAAAAATTACATTTTATAACATTATTTTATTTAAGTAAAGATATTATAAAATTGTTATTTATTTTACTTTTTTTTCATTATTTGAATAAAGTATTGAACTTTAAATTGGAGTAAAGTTTTGTTTAATTTCTAATCAAAATTTATTATCAATACTTGAAAAATCATCAAGTAAATCTATATATTAAATTAACAACATCTGTTACATCTTGATTAATAATAAATTATATTAAAAAAGATTAATCATTCAAAATTTTATCAAGAGTTTAAATTCTAAATTCTAGAGTCTAGACTATTTTATGAGATAATTATGATAGAACATATAAATAATTACAATTACTAATAAAGAAATTAACTTAAAAATCTATAGAGTATAATAAAAGTTTACTTGTTTAAATTGAACTAGAATAAGTTCTACGAACTATAGTTACTAAATTAATGATTGTTTATACAACTTTATATTAGTTTATAAATCAAGTGTTTTATCTAGAGAATATTTCCAAATATTGCGAATATTTGCAAATGTACCATGATTTTATATCATCAAATACCTAGTACAAAAATGACCTTGAAACTGATTCCGTGCATATTCTCACAATGACCTAGATTTGTTCAATTTTTGTGAAATAGTTGAGATAATTTGATAAATTCATTTGAAAGGCAATACATTAAGAGAAACAGTAATATGCCCTTGCTAATTATATTGGTGTTTTGGGCGGGACTGTTCAAACTTACTTAATATCAAAATAAATGAACTCTAATATAAGAAAAGATAACTTTTCCTCAAAAGATTCAAAAGGAAATTCTCGTGGAATCGATAAGAAGTCAATAAATGTATTAAATTATTTAAAGGCTATCATAGAATCGGATCCAATAAATAATAATAGAAATAGTATTGACTTTTTTCAAACACTTTTTACTATAAAAATAAGTATTTCTAAACTTTGTATTCATTTTTTGTTAAAGAATTTTGTATTTATCTTTCATTTTATTATAGTATTTCTTATGATCTTTTCGTTTGTTTTTCTTTTCAAAGAACTAATATCGAGGAAAAATAAGAACCGAAACGCAATCCAATACTTCCCTATAATATTATTTATGGATTATTTAATTGTTTGAATGAAACGCCTTTTATATAACTGTTTCGTTCATTGAGTGATTGTTTTTTAGTAGTGTTCACCTGAGCCTGAGATCTATGCAAGAGTTGAATTTTGTATTGACCAAGGCACTATAGAATGAGCAAGTATTTTTTCATACAATTTCAGTACATTAAACTCATATAAGTATTTGTTGACTATTTTTAGTGAGAAATAGAACTTTTATTAATAAATAAAATAGATTAGAGCAAGGTCATTTCACTGATAATCAGCAACGGTTGGCAAAACACTATAATTTTAGTGCTTAAAAATAGTCACTTTTCCTGAAATGTGGAATCAATTTTGGAATTCAGATGAGATTCTGATGAGAAAGGAGTGAAAAAGTGAGGATTACTGGCAATGATTAGAGAGTGGACTACAATTAATTATTCTCTTCCTCTTAATGATTGTTTGTATTATATCAGGAATACTAAGTTTGGGTTAATTATTGTTGAATAAATTACCGGTTAATTAAATAGAGGCTCAGGTATTACCCAAAGGAATTTTATAGTGAAAGAGGACTCGGGCTCTAAAAAATGAACTTATTTTGTGAAATTAAGTTGAGTAAAGAATAATTTTAGGCACAGAATCAGAGCTCAACCTCTGTTTGTCGATAACTACCAGTTCTCGAGCCTTGAGTTTCGTGTTGAAAGTGGATAAGAGATGGTAACCATAGGAACGGACATCACATGACACCAATCGGTATAATAATAATGTTTTGATATTTGCGACAAATTTTGTTAAAAATCAAAACAAATTTTGTTTAAATATTGAGATTTTAATGATTTTTAGGCCAAAATAGTAACCAATGTTTTATGTGTTAAATGTTTTTTGTTTTATTTAAAGTAAATAAAAACAGTTTTTAATATTAAACATAAGATAATTGTGTATTAAATGCTAATTAAAAGCAAATCCAAAGCCAACCATAAGTTTTACCGAAGAGATCAGGTGTTTATCAATAACCGGAGAGCAGCCGACCCTCGACTGAGTGATGGCCTCCTCGTCATCACATCCTCGGGAGTCCTCATCCGGGCATAGCTCGTCCTCACATCAATACCCGTCTCATTCTAACGCTGGTGGACATCATTCTGGCCACTCTTCAGATCACCATTCGGGCCATTCCTCGAGAGAGTCGGTGTCGTCATCGCGCGGTTCCCGTCACTCGTCTTCATCTCTGACCACTGGTATTATCCGGAGTCAAACCGCTTGGTTTCAGCGCAAAGTCCACTTACGGCCTGTGCTTCGCGGCTGTCATTTAGTCACCGATGAATTGACTAAACAAATACCCGAATTGAGTGAATTCCAGTGCGGGATATGTCATATTCACAGTAAGACACACCACAAACACCTCTTCCTCTTCAAAGGCCTTGAATTTTATATTTATTGTCTATTTTTCCCCAAAAATAAGGAAAATTTCTTTTCTTTTATAAATACTTTTTTTGGTTTGAATTCAGTTTTTGTTTAAAAATGTTTCGGATTTTAATTATAGTTTTGTTGATATCATTTGTATTTTTATCCCATATTTTTCAACTGAAAGTCATCACTAATTCTCTATATTTGTAGTAATGCACACCTCTGCGAGTCTGGCCATCAATGAGGTAATCATATAACTTTATCCTTTCATTTAAATCAATATTCTTATGGTTTGCTTTCCTTTACTAAGAATTGGGATCCGGACGTTCGCGAAGATATGGAAATGTTTTTGTCGCGACTCATTCCAGAAGTATGTCTTCATATAAGTACCAAATGTTGTGACACTAATTCTTGATTATAAACAGAGCACTCCATTCCGTCATTCATGCGAAGGACCAGACGATATGCCGGCGCACATAAAAGTCAGTCTAATATTAGACATTACCTTAAATGATGTTAATCTCTCTTTTGAACTAAAGGCTTGTTTTTTGGGCTCATCCCTAACCATACCTGTATCTGATGGCAAACTAAACTTAGGTACTTGGCAAGGAGTGTGGCTCTGCGAGCACAGGAACCGCGCCGGTAGTCGTAAAGTGACGGTTACCATAACCGGTGCTCTTAAGTCCGGCGCGTGATTACAACCTAACAGTTAATTAATTAATAGTTTAAACAACAAATTAGAAAATGTGTTACGAAGAGAGTTGTGTTCATCAATTGATTCACTCATTTATTTCTTTTTTGGTGATCTGTGATTATATTTGCATTAGTGGTGGCCATCACTTCAGTAGACTATTGGACAACAGATGAGCACAACTTTTCAACAAAAAGTGTTTTCTTTTTATTCGTTTATTTTTTCTATTTTTCTTGAATTTATCGACAAAAGACTTCTTAAATATGAAGACATTCTGAATCACTTCTCATTGATATCACTATTCCTTCCATTAATTCTTGTTTTAATTGAAGACAATTTCATCGGCACAACAGACCATTGAATCGATTCTTGCAATTAATTAATTTTAGAGGAATTATCAGTTTTTTATTCTATTCGTCGAAGAAATTGCCATAAAATGTATAAATTCTTATCTATTATTCAAATGAAGACATTGTTTGCACTCAACCCTCACAACAAACTACTGTTCATCGAATTGTGTGAAAGAAATAACTATTGATTTCATTCATCTCTTAATTAATATATTAATTAAAATTAGTTCTGAAGTCAAAACTAAAGTGAATTTAAATCATTAGAGATATTGACTGCCATTCGATTGAAATTCATTGAAAATTTTGGTCCAAAAATATTATAAATTACTATAAATACGACTCTTCTGTATATTAAGACGTTTTTGGTCTCATTTATTAAAATTTAATTACAAAATATAAAACAAATTGAAAGACACTATTAGTTGTTTGATTGGATTACAATATTTGGGGACAAATTGGAGCTCATTATTAATATTCTCAGAGGAAATCATCAAATTTTTATTGATTTAGTGGTCGAACTCAGTCTGTGTTTGACTTAATTTCTATGCAATTATTCACTTTTAATGACTGAACCGATTGTCTCCTCATTTGTTGTCAGAATTCAGAAAATCAAATGACTATTACTTCAAGACTAATGAAAAATCAAATAACGATTACTAAAAATCATCCGAAAAAAACTACTTTTGATTTGATTTATATATGAAAACACACGAAACGCATTCCGTTCGCTTACTTTCTATTGATAATAATCACGAATTTCCCAGAAATGCCCAAAAATGTTGATTAAATGAACTTTTATTTTATTTAATGCATCAAAACATTAGATTTAGTTTTAGGAGTTTTTGCAGGAATAGTCCATAAGTATAGTCGAGAGTGTTTTTCAATGGAAAATATTTCCTCAATTTTTAACAAAATTCCGTCACATTTTTCTCTGAAAAAATAAACCTAAACTTGATTTAAAGCTGAGGGTAAACCTAAAAATACTTTTCAAACATAAGTTAATTGAGTGAAACCATTAATTAGGGATAAAAATGACATAAAAAATGACAAAATCTATTAAAACATTTTAGTAGTAATGGTTTTACTCTTGTTTTTTTGGTTTGCATTTAATGTTATATTTTTTTCCCATAAATCGATACCTTTTTCTCATAAATGAATAATAAATATTTCATTCAAATGAATGATTGAAAAATATTGTTTTCCATATTATTTCTTGATTTCAATTCTCAATTAGGAATTCAAGTAATGAATTCAAGCGATGATAAAATACTTTACATTCAATTATTAAATAATTATTTCAATTCTCACACGAATTATATATAATTAAAGAGTAAAAGTTGTTTAAAACTTGTAATCAATCATTCATTTGATGAAAAGCATAAGAAAAGCCTTTTTTAAAGAGAAAAATACAAAACAAAACAAATTTTATGTAAAATTATTCTCAGAATTCTGTTTAACAACAAAAACGATGAATAAAAAGCTCAACAAAAAACGCGTTAATTCACAGACAAAATATGATTTCCTTTTTTTATTGATTTAATTTCTTTTTTCTAATAATTAATTATTTTATATAAGTTTTTCGTTTCTAATCATTATATTCTTGTCTTTATATAATCACAGAATATATGATAAAAACTAATTATAAAAAACACAAAATCTTTTCATTTAATGAATTTATATTTTATAAGATATTCGTTAAAATTATTAATTATTGTTTATTATTGTAATTATTGGGGAATTATTATTATTATTATTATTAACTGCAATAAAAAATATTTGAAAAATGAATTTTGATTTAAAATTTGAAACTTTTTTTTGGAAAAATTAAGAAAAAGACAAAACACGCAAAACATTGATATAAAAATAATTAAAGTTTAAATAATTTCAGATTAAGTTTTAATTAATCAAATTATGTTTAATTAATAAATGATTAAAATTGAATAAAAGGACAGAATATGATCGCCAGAAGAGTATGGAAACAAAAAATATATTCATAAATACTAATAAATGTATTAAAAATTATAACAAATATTTTATTTTCGTTTTCCTGAGGGACGTTCGAACACTTGTCTCATTCCTCCGGCCTGTGAGCGGCCAAACTTCTCGGTTTGAGTGCTTTCAGCAGCCCAGGGACTGTCAAAAGCAGTTGTATCTTGGTCAACCAAATGAGTGTATTTGGTCCTTCCAGATCTTCCAAAGTTCTTAACCTGCATAACTTTTGGCAAAACAGTTCTATCGAAGTGGTCTTCAAGAGTTGGCTGAGCGAAGTCTCTTTTAAGGACCTCATCATCTTCATCGAGATAAAAGGCTCCCCTATGGAAGTATTTCTGCAAATACTTATATTTTCCTTTTTGTTGTTGATTTGTCACAATTCTCGGATTATTCTTCAACTCTTGTTGTCGTTCCTCTTCAGTCATTTTTCTTAATCTTTCGACCTCTAACTTCTCTCTAATATATGATTCGTTCTCTTCTTTGTCTCTTTTAATTCGTTTTAATTCACGTAATTTCCAGAACTCATAAGAGGTTTCTTCACTTTCATCGTCGGTTAAAATCGTTGCAATTCCTCTTTTAATGGCCTCCTCTTCCTTAAGATCCTCTTTTTCTGCCTCTTCTCTGCGTATATCGTCTTCAATAATCTTAAGAGTGGTTCGTCGTCGTTCTTCGGCGGTTCTCTTTTCTTCTTCTTTTTGTTGTTTGAGTTTAATTTCTTCCTTTTCAGCGTCGGTTAATGTAATTCTATCTCTTTTACGTACGAATACCGGCTTAAGTCGAGGCCCCGACTCGTCCTCAGAGTCTGTGTAGTCTTCATATTCAGACACTTCTTCCTCTTCTTCTTCTTCGTCTTCAACTTTTGCCAACAACTCTTCCTCTTCTTCTTCTCTTTTCATTCTTATGATCTGATGACGTCTTTCGATATTTTCTTCGTCGTCTTCGGCATCACTGGATTCGTCCTCAGTTTCACGTCTTCGCCGACGATGTCTAACTTCTTCCATATTGTCTTTATCTTCACTTCCAATTGAAATGATTTGTGGCTGAAGAACACGTCGGGGTCTTTTGTCGTATTCATCGTCGGAATCACTTCTTCTAACATCTTTTCGAGACATAAGTCTTCTAATTCTGGGATCATTTGCTTTATATTCAATCTCTTCCTCATTGATTGGCTCTGATTTGATGTCTTCATACGAACTAATGAATTGGTTCTGCAATTGTTGTCCTTTTTGTTGCGTTGATCTATAATTTGTGGTCAAATCAATATCTTCTTCATCACTGGATTCAGACTCAGATGAGGACCTGCCGTCCTCTGTAGTAAAACGCGGTCTGAAGAGGAATAAAACAAAATATTAAGACATTTAATGATAATTAATAAATAGACTTACTTTCTTCCAGTGATATATCGCTGGACTTTCACCTTTTGCATTGTCTTCTCTCCCTTTTCATTGGTGACAGCGATGGCTCCAGTCGTCGGTAGTGACTGATAATAACTTGAATTATAGAGCGAAGACATTCTTCAGCGGTTCTCAAGTCTTCGTAAATAAAAACTGTGTTTTAATGTTATTTCGTTTGTTTGTCTCTATAATGACTCAAACCCTCAACAGATGGCGATATTATTTTTAAAAATGAAGTTTTATCCTATTTACAATCAAACCTCTAGATCTAATTATCTCTCAATTTCTGAATTTCTTCATATCTTAAACAAAATGTTTACTTAAATATTAATCATTTTTTAAATTGAATTTATTTTCTTAAAAATCTATTATATCATAAAGTTTTCGTTCACTTCAGACCAATTTTAATACTTAGAGATATGATTGTATTAAAGAATTTGCAAGAATTCTGTAATTCTTTAACTCAATGTGTTGTTAGAAATAAACAATCTTGGCTATAATTAAAATTGGATTCATTAGTATAAAATATACCAAAATAAAAATGATAACATTTTTTTGGATTAATTACTCATTTATTAATGAATTATTTATAAAAACAAAAAGCATAGACTCTGACCTCATTTAATGTACCCCTAATTATTATAGAGTAAAACATCTGTCCATTAAGATAAACAAAAGTGAAATAATTACCTAGATACTAATATAAACACATTTTTTACTTAGAGGTAAATTGAAAATGTATTTTTTGAGACTAACCTTTTGATGGCATTCCTCTCTTTGTTAATTGTCTTAATGTTTATATCAATTGATAGCAATTATTCGGTAAATATTAGAAATCGTATAAAAAGTGTCGAAAATAAAAACCATATAAATCGTCATAATTATGGCTCAAATATACGAACAAATGTTGGGCACAGAATACGTAAACCCAAGCATTTTATTAATGACTCATTTAATAAAACTGATTACAATTATGTGAAAAAGTCACCGATTCTTAAGAAGTTAGCCCTCTATTATTTGCTCCTAGGTGGTCTTAATGGTGGATATGGTGGATATGGTGGATATGGTTATGGAGGATATGGATATGGAGGTTATGGTGGAGGAACTTATGGCGGAGGAGTCTATGGCGGAGGACAGGTCAGAGGTATATTTAATAAATATTAGATATTTTTATCTATTATTGTCTTAATTTAATTAAAAATGATCTAGGTAGAAGAAGAAGAAGAGGTGGTAGATTTGGGGGAATTAGAAGAAGAATTCGAGGGATTTTTGGTGGATTAGGTGGAAGAGGTCGAAGAAAATGATCTTGAATATTTTATTCATTTTATGCATTTTATAATCAATTTTTTGTCAAATTATTAAAATTTTATATTAAAAATAATTCGTTTACACAATATTATAGTCTATAATATTGAGTACAAATATTTGTAATTATATAGACTTTTATATTAATTTTTAATTAAAATTTAGACTATAATTTATAGTGTTTTTCATTAAACAAAAGATATAATGATTTTTATTATAAAATTAAATGAATATTATGTTAATTTTCGCTTATATCTTATACACTCAACTGCCATTTTTATGAACATAGCCGTACCGACCCTTATGTTCACAAAAACTATCTTGTTCATAAAAACGGAAGTTTATTATAAATTTGGATAAAAATTAATACAAAGTATATTATATACCTTTTATTGAAAATAATCATTAATATTTGTCTGTTTTAATTATTTAAACGTATTATAGGTTATTTTCTGACTAATTTGTGAAAAATAGTGATTAAAATACTCATTAATTGTTTGCAAAATATATTCATTTAATTGAGTTAAACATTTAAACGCATCATTTGATGTAATTTTCGTTTCCTCTAAGATATCACCTGAATTACTCTCGATCTCGATATCGTTTTGCTTTTGATTTACATATAATTCTTATATTATTTTATTTTATAAAATTAAGTTCACAAAAATGGACTTATTTTAATATAGACTTATATACAAAGGATTTGGTTTTTATGTTCATAAAAACAGACTGTTCACAAAAACGGAGTTCATAAAAATGGGTATATTTTAACATTACTTCTATGTAAGTGTTTACTTAACTTTAGCCTAAGTTCACAAAAACTATCTTGTTCATAAAAACAGACGTTCATAAAAATGGCAGTTGAGTGTATTAAAAATTCATTATTTAATGTTTTGAAATTATAACCTTTCCTTAATTTTAAATAAATTTTGATTCAGCTTTTATCATTATATTATAATTTTAGTAATAAAATGTTTGCTATAATGTGATATATTTATTTTTTATTTAAAATATCTCTTTAATATGAATTTTATAATAAATATAATGCAAAGTTTGATCCAGATTATTTTTGTGCTTATAAACCTCTAAATTAATAAAATTATTCAATTGGGTATTTAATGACATCGATATCAAGAAAAAGAAAAAAATATCATTGAAGGCTACTATCAATTTAATATAAAATAAATAATTAGAATAAATTAAATTTATTTTAACGATAAATTTAAAGTAACGAAAATATTAATAATTTTTAAATAAATTTAATTTATTCTAATTATTTATTTTATATTAAATTGATAATGGACTTCAATGACTTTTTTTTCATTTTCTTGATATCGATGTCATTAAATACACAATTGACTGTATTTGCTCCAATTTTATTCTCTATTTTCATTAATGGTATAACCAAATTACCACTAAAAGATTCTATTTATTTATTTACCGACGATATGAGTCTTGTTGTAATATGGAAAAAATAAAATGAGCTACAATTTAATGCCAATCATGACATGAAACTAATTTACGATTTGATAGAAAATCATAAACTTTTTCCAAATTATGTAAAATCAAATTATATTTTAATGGGATGTCCTCGAAAAGACACAAACATTGACATCCAATTTGGCCCAAAACCTCTAATTCGGGTTAACAAAAGTCGAGTATTGTGTGTTATATTTGACATTGATTTAAGATTTAAATCACATCTTAATACAATTGGTCATAAAATTTCAAATAGAGTTAGACTTTTACAAGAATTAGATATTTTGTTCCCAAAAATACACTTAACTTTATATTTAAAACTTGTTTTACCACTTTTTGACTATGGAGACATTGTTTGGGGATTCACATATCCAGCTCATCTTGAATATTTGTTTGGTCTTTACAAAAGATCAGCAAGGATAATTAAATTTAACAATATTTATACAAACATCGACACTATTTTCGCCACATTGAATTGGCTCTCATTAAAAAATAGGATTAAAAGCCATTCAATGATATATATATTTAAATAATTAAATAATCTGATATCTAGACGAAACTCAAATATATGTCAATTAAAATCAAATTAAAACTTAAAGCATAGCTCTCGGCTCTCAGATGAAAACCAACTGATTTTAAAATAAATTTTGAAAACTTACTTATTTTCAAAAAACTTTGACAATTATCTTGTCAACAAACTTGTTGAAGACTGAGGCTTTCGACAACTCTCTAGTTGTCTTCATCAGAGCAAAGGGCAAAATGAGCCCTCTTTTCATGGAAGAGGCCAATTGTAAGCGAAGAGAATA
>JAQFZM010000254.1:0-41856 GCA_034695785.1 Galumna obvia
ATTTGACCGAAATTGACCTCCGAATTTAGGTTTTGGTCTACTATAAATTTCATCTGACCGAATATGACCTCCGATTTTAAAAAAATTAGCTCACCGATAACATTCATCACTAACTATAAATAACTACTGTTTTCAACATTTTGGCAGTTTTGTGTCAATTTATGTACAAAACTTAAACAAGGTAATATGACATACAATTTAAGAATGTATTATACAGTTAGTGCTCGATATAACCAGATTGTTGTTGCCAAGAAAATTAACTGGTAAAATCGAAATTTGGCTAAATCAAGAGAGAATAGAATACAATATAAAACATAACAATAATTATAATACAATTAATGGATTAAAAGTTCATTTATTTTCGATTGTTTTTGCCCCTAAAAACGAATATATAAATTATTATTTAATTTTTTGATCAAATTTTTGGGCAAATGATCACTCGTTCACTTGAATATCGGGTTTTAAAGTTTAATTTTATATAAAATATTTGTGGATAAAATATGAATAATTTCGAATAAGTTTTAAACAAAAAATTTCAAATGTTTATGATATATTATATATTCATCATGATAAATTATAAAGATTAAAATATAAAGTTTTTAAAAGGAACGTGCTAAAATTATCAATAAATGATTCATAATTTTTTTAAAAATGTGTATTAAAGTCTATTTTATGTACAATTTTTAAACAAACTTTAGTCATTGTAAACATTTATACATTGTAAATATGTCTTTTAAATTAATCAAGGTTATTTCTCATCTATTGAATATTAAAAAAAAAGTTTCACGAATTTCATAATAATGCATACGGACTTGTTACCATGCTAATTTTATTAAAGATTAAGATTAGTTAATCTTCATAAACTTTTGAACATTTCTGGTTTTAACCTAAGAATTAAATGAATGACATTTCTACATTTTTATATAAATTAACTTATATATTCACCTTTTTATTCATTCTTGATAAATAATAATTTTATTTTTATAAGGTTACTCCAATACATTCATATTTTTTCACAAATACTTACAATAAATCCCGGTACTTGTGTGAAGGAGTGGTAAACTTTAATTTTAAATTATTACTTAATAATAAATTTCATTGAAAACAATATATTTTCATTGAAATTTGTAATTCAAAAGTATAGTTTTACAGCTTTTTAAATAATTCTGGTTATATCAAACAGTGCTTATATGGGTGGTACTCAAATTTGATCTGATTATATCGAGATTCTGGTTAAATCAAATTAGGCTAAATCGAGGGCACTTAACATTATTATTACCATAAGAGCAGCCAGTGCTTAAATAATACCTGGTTATATCAAGCTTTTGGTTAAATCGAACCATGATAAATCGAGCACTAACTGTATTTTTTATATAAAAATAAAATGTGAACTTTGAAAGAATTTTTTTATTTGCATTTTTATTATAATCAAAATATAATCAAAATTCAGTTCTCTTCTCATTCAATGAATTTTTAAAAAATATTTACATTCAATCGATTTTCCGAATTCAATGTCTGTTTATTTTATTCAATATTTTTCTGTTTAAAATCATAGGATTTCTTAAATTCAGTCATAAATCTATTAAAATTGGACTCAAATCAATTTTTTCTCAGAATATATTTAGAGTTTTTGGTATTTCTCTACCTTTAACAGTGACAATCTTTTCCCATGATGAATTTCCACTATATTTTTTTATTAAATTTTTGTGAACTTAACTTTCAGAGAATTTCTAATGAGTTCAATGTTTTTGCAATTCAATAGATTTTTTTGCTGAAACGTTTGAAATAAAAGCTTTTATTTCAATGATTTGTAACCAATAATTAACATTAGAATAGAAATATTTTTAAGGACTGACCCAAAAATAATTTATATATGAATCGATTAAATTCATAATTAATAGACTCATAAATTTTTAAAATATGTCATCAAATTAATACAATATAATTAAATTATTAATTTATTAAAACTAAATTATTTTTAATAAATTAATATTTTGTAATAAATTAGAATAGCTAGCACATATTTTAAAGCATTATTTTAAGAAATTTTTGAAAAATTATTTGAGAATCATTTGTGTGGAGTCACTGCAGTGACGGCCTCAGAGAAGAGTCAGAGGTTCGCCAAACAAACAATGTTTACATTTTTAATCCAAATAGAAATCTTTAGCGCATAAATCCCTTTCAATCCCTTTGTTATTGTTTGTATTAGTTTTAACAAGGGATAGGACTTTTTAAAACTAGCGCTTGAAAATACAAGCTAATAAAAAGAATACCCAGATAAAATGCTGAAAAATATAGAACCTATTAAAGTTTATTAGATTAATTTTTAACCTCTTAAAAACATTATTGATAGTCATCGGTCAGTATATTTCAATAAATTAAAGATTTTATCTTGATATAGCGTATAAGAAAGGTGAAATCTTCATCATATATATGATTCATAAAGGGGTAATTTTTTAATGAACTAGATAATGTTATTTATGAATATAAGATAAAAGGTACTTTTTTTATTTACTTTGATCCTATTGCAAGTTTGAAGTTCAAACTTTGAACCCTCTGTGTATTCTTACAAATGCTTGAAATTAGCGTCTTTTCTCTAAGGCAAGAGCATCCTAACGACCTGTCTTAGAGATGGGCCACTGCTTATGTGACTCGACTTTTATTTTATTTATTAACAAAAGATTTCCAAATGTTCTAGGTCTTTGTGTACTGGTTTTAACTTTATTTCTTATAAAATAATATATTTTCGAATAAAGGCTTATTATATAAGTCTTATATAAACATAAAGTTATAATAAAGAAATCGCCGACAAATCTATTGACAAAATAATGATATATTGATAGTTGTATTTCTATAATTAAAGTACTTCAATAAAAAAAAAGAGTCAGGTTTACTTTTCCTTAATTCTCTATTACTGGATATCTGCATATCTTCTCTAATATAGTTTTCAAAACTATCATAAATGAATAGATAACTTATGGTTCGCTCAAATTAATACAATATCTATAAGTTTAAGAAATTACTCGATAAAATTTTTTTTATCATTTTCAAAATACCCCCCTGAGCTCGAACCAAAATACCCCTACCTAATACCCCCCCCCCCTGGAGCCGGCAAGTTTGGCCATCCCTATGGGATTATAAACACTATATATAAGTGTATACACTGAATATAAGTGGTGTATGCAATGAACAGATAACCAAAAGCTCATAACCTTTGCATAACTTGAAAAAGGCTTATATTTAAGCCCTAATCATTGAGTCGATGATCTTGGTCATGTTTAATCATTTAATTGAAGGCTAAAAATATTTGCATTTATTTGAAAATCGGATTAATTTTAATAATGAACTCAATTTTCATAATTAAAAGATTTGAGTTAAAACGATAAAAATTGTGCAAAACTTATCAAAGATGGGGACAATTGTTAAGTATTTGCAAAAATATTACAAATAAAAGTAGAAAACAAGAATATATGGGATTTAAATTATTCACACTTTAATGCATTGAAATATTTGAATATTTTTGTTCTCCTTTTAAACTCATCCTAACATTCAGTCATTTGACACATTTCTCACAAATAATATCCAATCGATTAATAACCAGAAAAAAGAACTGAATTATGTTTTTTACGACAGATTTTATACTTTCATTCATTTCATTCATTCAAAGAAATAAATGAATTCATAAAATGAAATATTTTTCATACATTTTAAGCAAACGATTTGTTTTATTTATATTATATATTAATGACAACCAAAGGGGTAAAACTATTGGAATAATAATTTATCATGATCAAATATTCATCTTATAACACTTTGTTGATTTTAAAAGAGCTCCTCTTTTAAATAAGACATATTTGATACGTTGATAAAACTGAAATTGATATCAAACCTTAAAAGTTAACTAAAAGACCTTGATCATTGTTTACTCTTAACGAGTAAAATTGAAATTTATTCTCTTCAATGAAAATATAGCAAAATATTTAAATTTAGTGAAAAGATAATCAATATTTACCTCAAAGCTATTTCCAGTACCGAAATAGATGGGAACGAAGGCCAACCAAATGATACAAGTAGTGTACATGGTAAAACCAATAAATTTTGATTCATTGAAGTTTTCTGGAATTTTTCTCGTTTTGACGGCATATAAAGTACAGGTCGTTATGAGAAGCATATTATAAACTAAACTGACTAAAAAACTCGAGTCTCTGACTCGACATTTGAGAATCACTTCCGATCGTTTGCCGTCGGGAAAGTACTGACGAGTGCCGGGAGGTTCCAACACAAACCACACCCCTGTGGCGATTACCTGGAATAACAATTTTATGTTACGAATATCACTAAAAGTTACTCAAAAAAGTGAATACTTTAAACAAAAATTATTCTTAAAAGTCCGGAGGCATTCATTTCCGATAGGGTTTGTCTTTTTAGGACTATTTGTCGTTTTAATGTATTTTATGTCAATTTATTTATTATTTTCATTTATTTTTATGTCTATTATTTTAGGGCCGAATTTGTTTGAGTCTAACGAAAATTGATTTGAAAACTAAATAAAAGAACATTTTTTCAGCTCAAACCACAACTCTCTCGACGCCAATAACTAAACATAGAATAAGGTTTAAATATGGTTTTCCTTTGATTTACTTTGTTTTTCCCATTTTTTAAACGTTTTTCTGTTTTCTTTTGTTTTCATTAGTCTTTAAATCGTAAATAAATTGAGCTCTGATTCTAAAATCACTTAAAAAATCGATGAATTTGTTATCATTTATTCCTTAAAATTTCCGAAACGAATCCATTTATATAAAGTTCTCCAAAATATATAAATACCTGAACTCTTATTTTCAGATTATATCTATATCTATGATATTTAGGTTCCGATAATTTTTTTAATTAAATTACATTTAAATTTGATTTATTTTTAACTCAAATTTTGAGGGGAAGTAAAGCATTAAATTTGAATTTGATTTGTTAAGCTCTTTACCCAACCTCTGATTGGATTAATTCAGAATATATAGCATTAGAGCTAACATTTTGTGATATATTTTTAAATTTATATTTAAATTAGTTGAGAGCCTCGAAGCTATTTCTGACTAAAATTCAAATAAAATGTTTTTCTTGTATAACACAATCGATGAATCAAATTAAGATTTAGTGAACGCTTCACTTATTCCTATTATCAGATCCAATATTAAACCTTTTTTGGAGATAATGAATGAAATTCCTTTTACTCCTAACCATCAGAATTAGTAACGAAAAAAATTGCTTCAATTGAAAGTATTTGACACCGAATTAAATCTCTGACTCTCTCTAAGAGGTCTTCTTTTCAATCAACAGAAGATTTGGTTTTTGTTTTTACTAAAAGAGTATATAAACTGTAATTCCTTTTGAATTAATTAAAGCTTTTTGTCAGACAAATCAGAAGAATCGGATTTAATTGAGGCCTTTTTAAAGACAAAAATGTTAATCATTTTTCTAATAAAAGTAAAGATAAAATGCATTCTCTTATGTCGATATTCTTAACCAATGGTAAACTTCTCGATATTTAACTATTGGTGTCATTAATTATTTATAAGAGAAAAGGCGAGCACTTACTTGAATCAAAACCAGACAACCAGTAATGAGAACCTGTGACTTAGGACTTATAAAACTTGGTCTTCGGGCAGATTTACGGGCACTGTCAAAAATTCTTGATATCCTATTTGTTTTAGTTAAGAGCGCCCCATATATTATAGAAAAACCGAATCCAACCTATTATTGAGAGTCATTGAAATCAATATTATATAAATTATACCATATATTAAAATATACGTTAAAATTAATTTAATACAATTTCTTAATCTTTATCAACAAATTATAAAATTATATATTCTGTGCACAAACCCTTTCATAGGATTTAAATCAAGGATTCAAATCGTTTGCAAATTATTATTATTAAATGGAATAACAAATAAATTTGAAGACAATTTTATTGTCAAATAATTAGTCTATTTTACATCTCATTAACAAAAGAGTTAAAACTCTTTTACTTCTCTAATAAATGAAGCGATTTTTGGGTGAATCCGATTAATAATTAAATTAAATCAATCCCTGATTTCACTCCTAATTAGTAAACATTTCGTCTATAAATTAGATTTCTGTGTAGAACTCACTCATCAATAATTCATTAAAGTTGATCAACTTGAACATATCTAGTTCAATTTATAAGCAAAGTGTGTAATTAAGACTTAATGGATAATTTCATTTTGTCTGATAGAAATTCTGCCCCGAATTTCATTAAATCATATGAAAACTAAGATATAAATTAAAGGATAAACATAAGGGATGATAACATACCCCAAATCTTTGTGCGGCACAGGTTAGTAGAGTTGGTTTTGTTAGAAGAATAAAAGTGTTGAAATAACAGATAATAATACCACCCAATAGTATGAAAGACAGTTCTCTTCCGGAGGCCTTTACAATAGGAGTGTCACTATATTTAATGAAAGTGAAGATCACAAACAAAGTCAATGAAATGCCTAAACACGCGATAACAATGGGAACGATTGCGAACAAAGAGACCCATTGCATGTATTGAAGAGTCAGGTCATAACAACTGGCTTTGTCTTTGTTAGGCCAACGGCCTTCACCACAGTCTTCACAATGAGTTTCATTTAAGACATACTCCCAGGGCTCACATTTGGCACATATCCAACAGCATCGGTCTCCCTGTTGGACAATCTTGATCTCTCCTAATTGGCATGGACCAGAACAGATGGATGTGGGCATTTTTTCTGAGCCCTCATTAAACCTGAGTCGTTGCTGATCCAATTCTAGGCCGGCGTCTGTCCATCGACCGACTAATTCATAAGAATAAGTGCCATCGTTTGGGTTTTGTTGATAGTTATAAATGTTATATCGGCCCAAACCGTCTCCATTTCGGTCGAACTTTACTTCACTTCCGGCTAAGTCTGTAGTAATCAAAAGATTTTTTTCATCGCAAATATGTTTTGGATTTCTATTGTCAATGCATTTATCCACTCAAATGAACGCTAAAGGAATGGGAATTCATATTTCACTCTTTAATAACTGAAGGCAATAGACCGGAATCTATTCAGGCGCTCATCAATCATAATAGTGTCACATAAGTTGTTCACTAAAACCACCAAAATATGTCTTATATTAGAGGAATGCCATTGAATGCCATTCAAAACTATTGAGATCTACTATTTAATGATGGCTTAAGAATAGCGTTGAAGTTATCGGATCTGATTTCACAACATTTTTATGGATTTGTATTCAAAACAATTTTTTTGATTGAATACATTTCAAATGAATAACTCAACTAAAAAAATGATGAAAATATTTTCCAAATTAAATGTCGGAAAATATCGGAAAACTTTAAAAAAATTCAAACTTTTGGTTCAAGTTTTTCAATACTTCTATAAATATATAAAACGAAATATTTTCGTATAAATTCGAGATTCTTTGGAAAATGAATATTTAATAAACTATTGATCGGAAAAAATGTTTAAAAAAATCAATTTAAACGAAAACTTAGTTTAATGTTAAGTAAAACCATAATTATTTTATTAAAATCTAATTACTCGAGGGATCTCTTTCTCTCTCCCTTTTTCTTTTCTTTCCACTAAATCACAATTAAAGTCTAGAATGAATTTTTCGTAATTTATTTGTTGGTAATATTGCGATAATAAAGTAATTTTGAGAGCGTTTGCAACTTATTGTTATTTGGGACCCTTTCGCTCATCAAATGAAAGAATGAAGTGATTCTCTGAAACAAAGGATATCAAACATATTATAATCAGTGACTATATTTCAAATTATAAAAGAAGTTCAGTGTAAAACAAATACTCCCAAAAAGGGGTCATTTTATTATAATATATTATTTCTTTAGAATTATTCAATAATTAATTTTCTTTAAATATATTAAATTAAAGAAATATAAAAATTAAATGTTTTCTAAACTTTTGATTATAAATTGTTTGTCATTTAATGAGAAATAAAAATATTTTGTTTTGAATTTCTCTTAATTTCATAGCAATAAATGAATGAATGATAACATTCTTCGAAGTGATTTAATGAATGTCTTTAGAAAACTATCAGATAATAATTGAGTGAATCTTTGGTCTAAAACTCTTATGATTACTATTTGTGCGGTTTTTACCACTAATTCGATCAATAAGTTTATCGGTTGTGTATAATATTGAGATAAGAAGTTCCGAAAGAGTGACAATTTATGGAACCAGAAATGTATTCGAAGGAAATCCTAACCTCTGAAAGTGCATCATTTGTGAGAACTCTTTTTATGTCTTCATTAAATTAATGGGTGAATGGGTAACAGTCTGTAGAGTCGGCACAAATGGGAAATGACTGAAATAAGAGAAACGTAACAAATCTATTTGAAATTTTCGAGTGAAATGAGTTCACTATATCTATGGTTATGGCTATAGTTATGCCATATTTATTGAGTTTAGGAAATTTGAGTGAAAAGTTTTCCAATATTTTATAAATTAATAGCGATATTTAGAATAATGAGGGCACAGGTCTTAACTCCAACTGGGATTTGATAGGATTGAAAGCTTTATTTGAATTGAATTGAGTGCCGCTTCCGAAGCAAACAACGATTATCTAAATGTGTCTTCACTTATAGGAGATAATTGAATGCAGAGCTGACACTAAGAAGAAAATAGAAAACAAATATAAGGAGGAAAAGGAGGAAAAGGAGAGAAAATTAGGGCTCAGAAAAAGATTCTGATTATAAGAGTTTACTTATAAGTTTTTCTGATGAATTATGGGACACGAATTAGACAAATGATAACACCAGAGAGTTTTGGGCCATCACTTCACGACATTTCATTCATTCACTTCTATCTACGACTTTAGATACGGACCTCCTCTCAGATCAACTGACAATCTCTCAAAGAAATGAGTGAATCAAATGATTGTTAGATTATATACTAAATATAACTCATTTCGTCGATAATTCAAACAAATTATTAATGATATCAAGTAATCGATTATCGCAACACTAAAATTGATACATCATTGCATTGATCAAGGTCATTCATCATTTTGCAACATGCTCATGTAAACACATCCATTAACTATGAAAACTTATGAGCTTGTTCATCTATCATCATGCTACTTAATTATTTGTATGAAATGACATATTTGACTGTATTTGCCCTAGGACATAATTTCACACATTTAAGACTATACCAAACATTATTTGCGTTGATTTTTGCCTAAATTATAGTCAATTCATTTGAAATAATCACAAAAATATTAAATTTAAAAATTTTAGTTTTGATAACAAAAGGGAACGCTTAACAAAGAATTCATATGTGGTATAATATCTAGGTCATTTATAATGTAAAGTATATAATATTTATTAATCATTGAATGGATTTGAATTTTTACAACTCTTTTGTCGCTAATTATTCGCATTTCGTTTTGAATTTAATAATATTTTCGTCAAATGAAAACATTGGCTAACATTTGATATTTATATGAAATTCTATTCAATTTGAATATTCATTTTGAATGAGAAATGAAAGGCTTTTTTCATTTACTTTTAAACATAAATCAAAACAAGAATCGAAAAAAAAGTTTATTTTATTAACGAATCGGAAAATGTTATTCTCTGTGTTTTCCTAACAAACAATTATTCACTCTTTCATTATTTGCAGTGAAGTATCCTTTCAGTAAACAATTAATATTGCCCCTTGCTATTTTATTTATACTTTTTATATTCTATAAATCAAATTAATTAAAGAAAATAATGTTTCCTTTTTTTGATCTAGTTCAAATGTTGACTAAACCAATTATTTTGGAAATTAATATAAAAAAGTATATTAAAAATTAAATCATTAAAAAAATATTTTATCGAAAATCTCTTTTTTTTTGTGGAAAATCATAGTATTAAAGATATTTTTAAATGATTTTTCAATCTTTAAAAAAAGGAAAACAAATCAAAATTCGTGACTAAAACTGATTCAACCACTTATGCCAACGAATGTCCAAAAATAAATAAATAGAGAAGTTTTTTCGTTAGCAAATCAACTCTTTTTGGAGGGACTCCTCAGCCAACAAATGACAACTGAGTTGATGGAGTGGTTATTCACTGAATCTAAAGAGAGAAATATGCGTTCACTAAACATAAACTTTTGGCAAACATTGCGATCAACTTTTCCTACAAGTCTTCAGACAAATGAACGAATAAATGAATGTATGGACCGAAACACAGATTCGATAATCAATGACTGATATATTTTCTCGACATAAAACTCAATCCAATTGTGAGCTCTTTTTTCAATAAATTCTTTATTTGTGTTAAGAATTTGATTCATTGTTTGCATTACTAACGAATCAACTGAACAATTGTCTTCCCTTTACTTTAGCCGAGTCACTATTGAAGCGCAAAGCAAAGATTATTGATCAAGGTACTTTCATATTCATTTGATTTTGAATTAATTTGATTATAATCTTTTGAATCTCGAATTTTCTCATATTTTGTGAATTTCATAACATTTTTAGTTCACATAAAAAGGTTCTAAAATTGATATAACCTTTTCATGGGTAGTCTGTAGTCTGTAATTTACATCATAAGTGGTGTCTCTATGTTTAAGTCTAGTGCCATATGATTAGGTTTTGAACTGTTTTGAACACTTTTAGCGCTCATTTGGCGATAAAATAGTGGAGCGAAAGAAAAATTTAAAATTTGATTAAATTATACCTTTGAAGGAGACGTTAAGCAAATAATTTTTATAAAAGCTCTCGCCATCCAATTCTTTGAGGGCTGGGCAGTAGTTTTCAGTACCGGAACAGAGATCAAGCCATGCGTTATGCAATGCGTGAGCGAAAGCATAGACGGCATCGACTACAAACTGAACCTTAACTTCTTGGCGATAACCCATTGACCGATCGATCCTTAGATTAGGAGAACAGATACTCATATTATGGGGATTATCCGTATTGTCATTGTCTATATAAGAAGGCAGTCGACACTCAAAAGTATCTTGCCAATACTCTTGGAACCAGGGATTTCTTTTATGGTAAGCGGTAAGATTACCAATGTAATAATCGAATTCTTCAATTTCTCTGGACTGTAATTCAACAGTAATGGTTCCCTCTGCCTCTTCTTCCACTCCACTAACCAGTTTCTCTTGAGTTCCCCACCCGTCCGATGCAATAAATGAGAAATAATTGGTTTGATTGGCAGCTTTGGCCGCCTCGAGGAGACCCCTACTATCTTCTGCTCTGAGGAAAAGAACCACTCCTTTGGCATTTGGTTTGGACTTCAAGTTAGTTAAAATGGTGTGAAAATAGTTGAGGTCAGCATTTTGTGGGACCTTTTCGTTCATTGCAATACAAATGTTACGTTTCTTTGCTTCGCGAGCGAATGCATTCATTCCTGAGTCTCCATATTGTCCTTCAGATGTGACTAAACTGACGTACGACCAATTGAAAGATTGGACCAAATCTACCAGGGCTAACGCTTGGAATGTATCGGGCGGAACAGTTCGAGCGAAGAAATCATATCTAGTCTTATCACTGAGTGAAGTGCCAGTCGAGGCATACGAAACCTAAAATGAAATTCATTCAAAACTTAGAATAAGTTCAAGAGTTGTCTAATAAACTATTAAACAAAAATTCACTTAAAATCAAAGTCTTATTTTTAAGTCAAATTACGTGATTTTCTCATTTAAAAATGAACTTGATATTTCAATTTAAACCTTTTTATTATTGAAACAAAATATTCATTAGATCTCATTATTTTCATTTTTGTCAGTTTCTGATTAAAAATGATTATAATTTTGTTGGAAGTCTTTTGAAATATAATATTTATTATTATTTGTAATATTATATTAAATTATATTTAAGTCTATTTATTATATTTTCATATAACAAATGAGGAAACAATTGTTCACTTTATTAAATGTGTGTCCAATCAAATGAAATGAGGCCACAATCAGAAACAAAATAAGATAATTTGCAATATATTTGAGACTTAATTTAATAAATAAGTCAATAACTGATTTGATTATAGACTAAAACTGAGTTCTCAACACTTAATACTGGAATTAGTTTCTCGTAAACTGTTTTCGATATTCAACTGCTGTTTCACCAAAACAGATGTTAACTCTCTTTGAGATTATCACAAGATTTTGATACTATCTTTTCAAAGGGGAATAAGTGGAGAGAAGTCTGAAGAATAAGAATAAAAACTTTGAATTTATGAAAATCCAAGTTTTGTATCGAAGTGTTCGCTCAACCATTCAATACAGAGTCCAAACATTTGCCATCAGTTGATGGTCTGAACTCAGAGATAATCGAAATCAATCGATGCTCTCGACATAAATCTTGTTTCAGACTAATATTGTGCAACATTTGTGTCGGCATTTCACTGGTGTAGTGTCCGTTCACTCTATGATATATACTATTAACCGAATCGATAAAAAACAATTTAATCGGAATATTCTCTTTCGACGATACGATTGAATCAACAAAAAAACAAAACATTTTATCCAAACAATAATTGCTTTAATAATCGACGAACACATTCTATAAAACGATTTGTTTTAATAATTAATGACTTCACTAAAGCTCTGACACATAGCGGTTGTAATGAACACTCAGTCCAGGGATGACTACATTAAAAAAGCATCTAATTTGAGCCCCTATCTTATCTTGGTAAGTATACTCTACACGAATTTTATGTGTAATTTTTGGCAAAAGGAGTTTCATGTAATTAAACCTATACTGGTTTTGAACAACTCTGGTATTATTACATCAAAAGCACAGAATAATTATGGGCTTACATTC
The DNA here is from genome assembly GCA_034695785.1 of Galumna obvia. Lineage (NCBI taxonomy): Eukaryota > Metazoa > Arthropoda > Arachnida > Sarcoptiformes > Galumnidae > Galumna > Galumna obvia. Next base: position 12,820 of record JAQFZM010000254.1, read on the forward strand.
TGTCTGCTATGAAAACATTTATTTCCTATACTTATAACCAGTTATTAAGAATATTATTTACTATAAGATGTAAAAACATGAAACTCTTGTTAAGAATTATGTTCGAACAACGTGTTTATCAATGGATTTATTATTTGAATGCTACATTATCACATGATCAGTGGCCAAACATTGAAACTAGCACATTATACATTTATGAAACATATCAAACCAAAACTAGAATCTATTATACATAATATTTGGCGAACTTTCAGATTAATTATTCACATAATCTTTATATAAACAGAAATTGATTTACGATTATATGGACTCATAGACATCGCATTATGGTCTCAGACAACAACTCGTTTTGGCCACAAATTTGTGTTCACACTAATGGTATAACTAGTCTTAGTGTTCACTCTTTATAAACAATATACTAATGCGATAATTGTCTTCTCTTTTATTTTAGACAATAAAATAATAATAATAATAATATTAATACCAAATATAATCATAATAATAATAATCACTTTATTTCAGTTATTATTACAAAACCGAAGAAAAATATTATTTGTAATACTTTAAGAATGATTAGACCCATTCCTAATTAAAATAACAACCATTTGCCTCAAAATTAGTTTTTTCCCCATTAAATGAGATCTTGGTTAGATGACCAAGGTGGATTACAAATAGAATGTTAAAATGAAAGAATTTGATAGACTTTAATCATTGAGACTTTGTATAAGAATTAGTGATTATAAACAAAATAATATATATCTTAGAATTTGTTAACTTTTTTTGATTATTTGTGGATAATTCTAATTAATATTTGAGTAGAGCACAAATTGGTCCTCACTCTAACCATATCGCAAATTATTAGTGTTTTGGGAAAAGAGTTTTTTCATTTGATTTAACGGTTTTTATGCCAATTAATTGAAGTACACAAATGCTTGGCTTCGGAGCAAACATTATATAATGAACTGATTTATTATAAAAGAGATAAAACTATTGAATGAAAATCTCATCACAAGTTTTATAATTTTGGTTTTCAGTTCAAAAGTTATTTCTAATGAATTGTTTAACAAAATATTTGTTCACTAAATTAAAAGTTTAACAATTGTTGTGCAGTAAATCATTTCAGTTAATTGGATGTCATTTTGCCATTTATTATCTCATAATAAGAGCTAAGAGTCAAGAGTTTTCTTCTTAACTTCATTTCTGGTGACTTTGAGTGTCACTAATACTGATATCTCTTTAAGACTTTCCTAATATTATAACTCAATTACTTTTATTATTTGAATATAGAAATGAATGTATAGTTGAGTACAAAAGAGATTATTTCCTTATCTTTAGAGAACAGAATTGCTTCTCAAACAAATAGCCATCGATTCCTATAACTATTGAAAACTTAAACATTGAATAAATGGCGAACAAATATTTTTTAATAAAATAAATGATTGGATAATAACCTGCAACTCATATAAAACATGTGTCCATAAGTTTGAGAAAACAAAATTTAAGGTAATTTTTCAGTTGTTGTCAAAAATGAATTCAAAGCAAATAGTTTTCAAATATAATATATTACAGACATTATAGCTTCAAATGGAGCCAATTCTTGACAACTTCAGGAAATTTCACTTTCAATCTTGGATAACATAATGCTAGTCTTCTTAGAAATTATATCTATCATAACTTTTTGTTAATAATCAAGATAGATTAGGAAATTATCTATTTCTGATCACAAAACTAATGACAATACATAGGAATCACTCAAAAATGTTAGTGAATTGCAATCAATCAGAAAAGCGTAACATTTCTTATTAAAACTCATCCATTATTTGAGATAAAAAATTGGCTCAAATTTTAGCAAAAATTAATTTAATAAATGACTAAAAGTCAAAGAAGAGGTTCCAATGAATGATGATTTAGGAACTCATTTCAGATAATAAAAGTTAACTAAAAATTTAGTGAAAAAAATGGGTAATTTTGTCATACCTGAGGTATTTTGAAGAGTCGGAGCAAATTTGCCACTTGTAATGAAACCTGTGTTCGATTGAATATCAAATTAATTTATGAATAATTTAAATGCTTTCGTTTTATGTTATATGGCCTAGATCAGTCATGCAAATCCTTTCTTATTCATAGTTTTGATGCAAATTTTATTGGAATATAATATAATAGATAAGATTGACTTTAATTTAAATTCTATTAAACATCTAAACCATAAAAATATAAGCAAGTACAAAATTATATTTCCATAAATTCTTTCCATAAATTCCAGATAAAAGGTTAGAATATTAACTTATTCGGGTATAATAGTCAAGACTCTTGAGAGTAGTTAGAATTCAATCAGTAAAATGCTCTAGTTCAGTTGTCTCTCAAATATTATCAACTAAACACTTGGTTTGAGTGAAATAAATAAAAAAAAAGAATTGCAATAAACTAAATCAGGTAAAACTATAGCGATACCATGCTCACCTCTTGCTTAAGAGTTATTACAATCGAAAAGCTATTTTAGGGAAAAAACAAATCTAATATTGACTGAAAGCACAGCATATTTTTCTAAACTAAAATGAATAGTTTTTTCTCTCTGACTATTATAATAAAATTCCTTTTCAGCGAATAATACTTATATTATATTAAAAGAGAAGATAACGAAAACATTTCGTTCGCTATATTTATAGACTTTTAGTAAACCTTTAGTGAACTTAAAATTTTATTTTAAAGTATACTTTCGATGAAATCATATATTTTTCATATCAAACGCAAAAAATTTTGCTGAAAAATGGAAAACGTTTTGATTATTGAAAAGTTGAGTCCGTTTTAAGACAAATGTAGAGAATATAGTCCTTAATTAAAGGGACAAATATTGAAGAATATTCTTATTATTTGATAACAAAATAGATATAATATATTATTTAAGTGCATTGAAAGCAAAAATAAAAGTTATTATTTGTGAGTGGAATGGAGTACATGTCCTCAAGCGTTCATAAACTGACAATTAATTAGATCTGAAAGAATTTTGTGGAAATACCTCACTATAAGAGCCGCCGACAACACCACTAATATGTTTGGACCCATATTTGGGTCGAGGCGTTGAGCCGTCGCGACACTCAAAAGCCGACGACTCGACGGTATTAATAGAGGCTCGAATAAACTCAAGTGACTGATTGAGCGCATACGAATCACTGGAGCAAGTGTCCAAGATTATTACACCCAATTTTATTTTGCCCAACAGATTGGGGTCGGCGTTAATCTTATCGATGGCGAACAGCATCGCTTCGAGACGTTGAATGCCTCGGTCTTTGTTGATGGGTCCGCAACGACTGCTATTCACGCCTATAGATGTGTTTCCGCACAAAAACATTAGATTTAGAGCTCAAGTATTCAAATAAAATGACGTAAAAACTCTAAATTTAATTAAATTATTATTGAATTTGTTTTTTATAATAACTTTGATATCGATTACATATCCTCTTATTTAAGACAATTTCATTAAAATTTGATTAAAAATTTGAAAAATCGATTCTTTAATTTGGGTTCGAATCAATTCCAAAGTTTAACATTCATTTAGTTTAAGACATGTTTTTTAATTTGAATATTTTACCAAAAGAAAAGTCTAAATATATTTTATTCCCCAAAAACTCAAAGAAAATAAGAATAAAAAAAAGTTTAAATCAATTAGAAGTTGAAATAAAGCTATGATTTGATGCATGAAATTGAATAAAAGACTCCGAAAAAAAATTCATGTCATTATAGTAAAAGTAAAAAGAGTATTGATTTTAATATTTATAAAATATATGGAGAAAAGAAAAATGAAGAAAAATGAGTAAAAATATATTTTTTTAATTTTGGAATTTATTTTTGAGTTCAAAACCAAACTCTAAAGAAATCGATTTTCCAATTAATTCTTTGTTGATATTAAGTTTCCTCTAATATGAAAATAATTTGAAATGTTTGAAAAATGAGCATGCTTAATGCTTCAAGTTAAAATTATTCAAGCATTAATAAAATTGAGTAGAAGCAAGTAAAACTTTGATTTCTTAACATTATAAAAATGTCAATCAAAGTTTGACGCCTAACAACTAATGATAGAAAAGTGATTTACCTTTTGAATGGATTGGGAACAGACCGCCTAAGAGTATATCTCCAGACTCTGTGACTTTATGTGTATATATCAACGAAAATGAAGTCAATGTAATGAATAGAAAAGATGTGAATTTAACGATGATTTGCATATTAAACAAATTAAATCCTTTAAAGTTATGCTTTGAATTTCTAATACAAACAGAGCTGTTGTGTAGACACGAATCGATTAAAACCAAACGGATTCTACTCTTCATCTTTTCTTTCCTTCTTTTGATGAGAAATTTGTTTTTTGACCAAAAGTTTTAAATTGAAAGACAATTGAATTAAAAGACTAATAAGATTTGATGCTTTACTCCTCAATTAGATTTTGATACGCGATTTGGGTTTTTGTTTCTCTCTTCACAACCGAAGGACTGATTTATATGACTTCGTTTTCTTTACTTTTTTCACTCAATTGTTTGTGCTTTGAATCAGAACTTCATTTTTGTCCACAAATTTCTTTGAGTTGTTTTAAACCAATTCTAAAATGAAAGTAAAACAAAAATCCAATTAATTCTTCAAAAGTAAAGTTTTAAAGAGAATTTTCAGCTTAATTTAAGTTTAAACTAAACAAACAAGGTGTTTTTATATAAACATTAAGTGCTATAAATAGTATTAAAACGAAAGTTATTTCCAAAATAATTGGGTTTGGATTTCACCAAAAGATTTCATTTCTAATATATTGAATGTTAGATATAACGAAATAACGAACTTGATCATTTACCACTAATGAGGAGACTTAACCATTAAAGTTAAGAAAGTGAGTAACTCTAAGACAACAATTAACCGATAATTGTGTAAATCCGTTGAATAACATCTGATCGCAACTTCTATTAATATCCGATTATATGTCAACACTTCGTTAATAATTCAAACTTTTTTCGGTTAAAAGCAATAGATGAACTTGGACATTTTCAACATAACCAACAAGGAATAAGACTATTTCTTTCAGTAAAATTACTTTATTTTATATATGAGTCTAATTTAAATTGCCCAAAGTTATCTAGAAATAATTTAACCAATGAGAAACTGACTTTTTTTCTTGAATAACATATTATATACTTTTGTTAATCTGAAAATAATTGACTCTATTTTTAGTTATAAATTATAACTTATAATAGATTAAACTAATTTCTTCTTAAATAAGACAAAAGAATAAAAGAAATAATATTTATATCGTTTTTAATATTTTAAATAATAATTGAATTTTAAAGGAATGAATGAGAGAACTGTCAGAAACAAGACTCACATCAATTCAATACAGTTTTGTGTTTCTCAGACAAAATATTTGATATTAAGTAAATTTAACGAATAAATGGAACTTTTGATTCAATTATTTACAATTGGCTCTAATGTAGTACTACTGGCGGTGCAAATATTATTCACTTTATTGAAGACTTTGTTAAGACTCTGACAATCGATCGGAGGCTTTGTTTGGCTTTAAGTTTAATGTTATATGAATTGTTTGAAAGCATTTGTATTCACCTCATAGATGGCCAAAGGGGGGGAAATACAGGAAATAATGTCCTCTTTTAAATTCATCCAACAAAATGTTTCTTAAAATATTTGAAAATAAAATTTATTAGAAAATATAACCTTGCACGAATAACAAATTAATTAAAATTTGTAAAAGAGATGATTAAAATTTATAGATATATTCACAAAAAAAATAATAGAATTTAATAGCTTGAAAAAGCCTTGGTATTATTGCTTTCTTCATTTTAATCATGTTTTGACATGATATTGCCAATATGATCTAGATCTAATTTATGAGACTCATTCTTACAAAATGAAAGAATTAAACATTAGATAATGGATTCAAGTATTAAATTTTGTGTTTATATGACATCTCATATGACTTATTCATTCTTTTATTTAGTTTTGAATTCACCCGAAATATATTCTACACATAAACTATAACTCAATTTATTGAAATTCAAATCAAAAACATTTCTTATTAAATGAAAAGAAATTTTTTTTCAATCGATAGAAGCCATGAATAAAGCGATTCAATCAACCGATTGATGGCATAATAATGAAGTCCCAAAAAATTATAAGTAAAACTTCAAATTTAAATGAATTGCATGCTCATTTTTATTCAAACTCAAACTGATCAATATACTATATTATGGTTAACTTGATTAATTACAGTTTGTCTCTATTATTAATATTTCCTTCAACTTATTATATTTCACTTTAATAACATCTATTTATAACAAATATATGATTCATTACTTTTGTTCAGGATATATACTTGCTGATTTTTACAAGGAATTCATCACTTTTTTACTATAAACGCAAAATTTTTATAATTTGTTTCACAATTGTTTGCCTTTTAATGGATTCATTGATTTCCATTTTTTGAAGCAAAACACAATCACTCCATTCATGTCTTCTTTTTCTCTCTTTTTTGTTAATTTTTTAATTCAGATAAAAACAGCAAAAAAAGTAAATAAAGAAAATAAAGAAATTTCTCAATTGCGAATCACTTAACAAGTTTGAAAAATAAAAATTCACTCATTAGCAAGAGAGAGTCTATTTAGCATGATAATTCAATGCTGAAGAACATGTTTTCTTATTTTATTTTGATTTGATATAATTTTAATTATAAATTCATAGATAAGAAAAAGAAAATAATTTTAAAATTTTGTCGATTTTTTTCAATTTTGTTAAACTTTTTTTCTTTGACTCAAATTATTGACTCAATATATAAAAATTCTTATTCTTCGAAATAGAGGTAAAAACAAATGACTTTAAATGACAGCTGTAATGGACTCGCGTTCATGTCTTAGTCTTAGTCATGAAATGAGTTCCCGAGAGGTCTTAACTCTGGTTTTAACCAACAAAAAAGTAAAATGAATGCAATTTCAGTGACTTCTATATGAAAATAAACCGAATATTTTAGAATATATTTACGAAATCAAATAAAAACTAAAAGAAAATGTTATAAATTTTTCATGAATTTAATGTTTAGACGTCTTCATCAAACAATTACACTCAAGAATTGATAATAATTTTTCAAACAAAAACTTTTTTGTGATTTATTACTAGAAATCCATTTTTCTCACAGATATAGATAACTATTTTCTTGGGCTCTCAATAGAAGAGAGTTGAAAGATATTGACTTATTATTCTCGGAGTTGTTTTGACATTTAATTTCTTTAATGGATTTCATGTATTTCTCAATTGTATTGAATGCAGATATGAATAAACGATTTTTCTCTTTTCTCATCGATATCTACAAAACTCAACAAAAATCATTTGTTTTGCTAAATTTCTACAAACATTGTTATTAGACATTACCAAGATTATTCAAAATGTCAACCACTTTCCATTTCACTAAGTTTTCAAATTTAGACAATTTATTTCACTCATAGGATCTCATAACTGAACAAGTTTATTTTAATTAAATAATTACTAAAATTAGAAAATTACTAATTAATGTTTTCCTAATTAATAAAATGTCCAAAAAATGTGTGAAAATAATTATAAAGATGTGATCGCACGGCATAAATCTGGTCAACACTGTGTTCTTTACTCATTCTGAGTGTTAACAATGTTTGATATGTAATTTAGCTCAGGGTCTTTGTCTTTTTAATTCAATTTGTTCTTAATATAAGCCTAAAGGAAAGAGCTAGACACACTTACTTCCTCACTATTGACCAACTAATCAAAGCCAATCTATTCTTCCTGTAAATGTGGTAAACGTTGTTTTTAATGTAAACTTCACTTATATTAGACTTACATTAAAGTCATATCAAAACTCTTATAAAATATATTTTTTATAAAAATAACTAAAAATATATTCAAAAAAATTTTAGATAAAAATTGATTCATAAATAATACTCACAAATGAATGAATTCTCATAAAATAATATAAATATTAATTGATATACAGTTTAGGGACAAAAATCAAAACACACATCAATTTCTAAAGTTTTGCTGTTATTTCTATATAAAGATTTTATTTAATATTAAAATGATATTACTTATCGAATTTTTCACCAAGGTTATACAATATATTCTGTTAAACATTTATAATGTAAATATATAAGACATAAATATATCGATTCGTCACAAATATTTCAATTAAATGTTTTTCTTTATTTTATGCGAAAATAATTCACAACTTTTATGAGAGAAATGCAATTCTAAACAAAATTTATTGTCATTTCAGCGATTTTTCACAAAAATTAAATTGAATTCACTTCAGATAAACAATAACTTCTTTCGTCATTTGAATTGAATTGAATGAACTCAAGTGTGAAACTAATTAATTGCCTCTTAATTGATATTAACCAAAACGACTCACTTTTCAAAGATTTATTGATTTTTCCAAAAGTCAAAATAGGAGTGGGAGAGAGGGGAGAGAGAAAAGGGGAGGGAAAGAGAGGGAAAGAGAGAAGGAGAGGGAAAAGAGATTTCTTGAGACGTCACAGTTAATAAAAATGACCAAGCTAAGGGTATATCCTTAAGCCATTGATTGTATTTAAAATTAAGAAAAAATAAAAAATATCACTTTATATATGAATAACTGAACGAAATGTAGAATAAAATGAGTTTATCTTAAAATAATGTCACTAATGGTCACTAAAACCAAAAATATGACTATTATTAACCACTGATTAATATTACTCTTTTTGTTTGAATTATTTTTTATTTTGAATACTTTTATTGGTAAGTATGTTACCAAAGGACTTTTTATTAGCGCATTCACCTTGGTAATCCTTTAATTTAAGCTTGGGCAACCAGACAGGTCTGAACCTGTCTGTACAGACAAACCTAATTATTAATACTATGTAATAGAGACATATGACTCGTTTTTAATATAATTATCATCAAAATCATGATTTTAATTATTTAAACCCCAAGTCATCCATATTTTGTCTATGAGTGAAATATTATCTTTTGGTGAAACTAAACTTAAAACATGTTTTCTATCTCTAATACAAATATTCCATAGTATTAATAATTAGGTTTGTCTGTACAGAGAGGTTCAAATCTGTCTGGTTGGCCAAGCTTACTTTAATTGATGCATATTAAGCTGAATCGACAATTTATTTGCTGTAAATGACATTTGTGTTGAGCTTAACATAAGTTTTTAAAAATGTCAAAACAATTTAAGATAGTCTTATGTTGAGATTATTTAGAACTAAACACTACAGTAGTAACTTTAAAGTTCAAATGATTTTGTCCTTCAATTCATTCAATTCTCCGTTAAATTGATTAAAAAAAATCCTGATTTCAGTTATTTTGATAAATGAGTTGATTTTCAAATGAATTCATTAAATAAATATTTGTTATAAACGTTGAGTTTATATCAGAACTGAATTGAGAGCAACTTTTGCCGTAAACTCTATTATTTGGTTGACTTTTGGCAATACCTCAGTATTGGACTCAAGAATATTAATTTATATTTTGGTTTTGATGTCGGACTCCAACCATAGAAATCCAATTTTATTAAATTAAGAATTGTTTATATAAAGCATTCAAAGCAATGCAAAGTATGTTCCAAAAGGCAGAGCACAGCATCAAAAACAGTCCAATTGTGGCGATTCGGTTGAATAAAGAGCAGAACATTTCAACGCTGACATCAAATTATTTAATTTAATTTCAAACAAAACAGTTATGCGTTTAATATATTAAACACATTTCTCTCACTTTATTTTGAGTCAAAACTGAGAACACAAATAAAGATGACATCAAATAACGGAAAATCGCTGACAAAATATTTCTTATTTGAGGCAATTCGGGTCATATTTGCTAACTCTATGTCTCAATTCAAATGTCAAATGAGTTTCACAAATGTTAACAATATTTCGTTCAAACCATTGAAATATATAAAAATGCAAATGATTTTAATGTATGTCTCATTTGAACTGATGCACAGTTGGCCATCAAATCATCCCAAAACTCTTTAACTTTGAAAAAACTTAAACCCTTGAGATATGACTCAAATCTAAGCAAAATATAGAATGTTTTCAATTATACCTCAATTTTAAGAAATCTGTCGACAAAAATACATATTTTTGGATAAATTTAAATAACTTTTATCTAATAAACCGATTTTAAAATTGAGTCATCATTTTCTCAAATGATTGAAACAAAAGACTTAATTTTCAATCCTTTGGTTCTGTATATTAAGACTAAGTAGATAATGTCCAAGGTCTGTTTATGTCAGTAATGGTAAAATTATCCACAAAAGTATTTAATATTATTACTTATTTTAAAATTTTAAAATTTAATAATATAAAATGACAAAAATAAAACAAATTGTTTAAGTTTCTATAGTTTTATTAAAGATAGCTTGGTGGTCTAAGCTTAATAGTTGTATCTCAATAAGAATATCAAGTGTTAGAGAATTAATTTAAGATCATTTAATCAATTTATCAAAAAAATTGTATGAATAGTCATTTTGTTTTGTTTGGGACTTTATATTCTCAACGCTCCGAATCCTTTTAATAAATGTCAGAAACGATTAATGACTTTAAAAATTGAAAAAAATGAAAAAACATTCCATCGATTCTATAAAACATTTGAGAATCGATAAAATCGATCTAAACTTCATTCGGCGCTTAAAATATTTTAATTTTTCTTATCGTTAAATAAATGGCTTTTCTTCACAAAAAATAGTAAATATTTTACGTTAACTTCTTTATTGATTACACAAAAAATCGTAATAATAATATTTTTCCCAAAATAATAGTAATTATTTTTTGTGACTGATTTCCCTCTAATATTTGGGGAAACACACCTACGCCTTATAAGGTATAAGTTATACCAAGAATCAAGAGTAGAATGACCTCACTCTAATCACTATCCATTTTTGCAGAAAACAGAATTCAGTCATTTTCCGGAAAAAAAACTAAAAATACATTAAACTAATCTGTAATTATTAACATTTTTAAACGGATTTAAAAGAAAATAAAATAAAGAAAATTTGAGGAAAAATCAGATAATTCTTGAGGAGATAAAACCTCATTAAGACTAAGTTATTACTACTATTTCTCTCAAATTAAAAGCCATTAGAAACAAATGTCCTCTTATTTTATGAAGAAATGTTATAAATTAGTTCATTAGAGAAAATGATTTCATTAATTGAGGTTTTATTGTCATATTCTGCGATCAAATAGATTTTCCATAAGAAGTTTAAATTTGAGATTAAAATGAACTTATTTTCATTTGAATAAAATGTTATTTACTATAATTAATAGTATTTTTAATAGTAATTCTCATTTTATTCTAAATTATTTTTTAGATTAAAAAATAATTTAATTAATTGTCATTAAATTCATTTAAACTTAAAAACATTATTCTTTTAATTATTATTATTATTTTAAAAGTGGTTCGTTTTGGAGATAGTTTTCAAATATATCATCTAGTTTAATTTAGAGAATAAGCATTTGCAAAGGGTTCTTTAAAAAATTAATTAAACAAATTTACATATTCTAGAAGTCAATCAAAAGACTAAATGAAATCAAATTTAAGTATTAATTTAAAAATAAAATGTTAAGACATATGACATACGACAGACATTAATCACTTCAATAAATTGTTTGGTACTAAATATCGCAGAAATCATTTCGTGTCAAAAGATATGAAATTAAAATTAAGTCTTTATTATATTCTCATAAATTTTATTCTTTTTAGAGCCTAATTTGAATTCCAATAAATGAACAAGGCAAATGGCAAATAGTAAATCTTTAATATTCAAAGATTCAATTTTGTAGAACAGTTATTTAATAATAAAATATTCAAGGTTAAATTTCATAACACTTATATACAATATTTTAAAGACCAAAATATTTAAGAAAATTGAATTTAAAAAATATTATATTTGTTCATGCTCAAATATCTTGATTTATTTGACATTTTTAGTCGGAATTATATGTGGATAATCGTATTTGACATTAACTCAATTTGTGGTTAGCTTTCCCTCACAGCACAGAATAAGAAAATTGTTATAATGAAACAAATAATTACTTGATTTTGATATTTGTTAGCATATATCGCTATAATTTAAAATAATTACCAAGATATAAGCAAACTAAGTTTTGATTCGATTTTAATAAATATAATCTTAAAAGAATTAATAAAAGAATGATATCTAATCTATTAAATTCATTTTATTTTAATCATTAATAAACATTTCATTCATTCAAAAGTTTATGAAAAATTTGTTAAATTTAATCATAAAAATTTCATTATCGAATAAAATTTAATGACCTTGATGATTTATTGAGACTTTAACTTATCTAATATCATGTTCAATTATGGCCATCACATAAACATTATGCTTTGACCTTTAAAGATGAGGTTAACACATGTTCTGAATTTATCATGTTAAAGTAAATTAATATTTTTGAATTCCTATATAACAAACGGCTTATATTTGGGCGATTGATTTGACCCAAAGCATACTTTTTCCAAGAATCATCTAACTTACAAACATTACAAAAAGTTAATCGGTTTATATAAAAAAGTACTCAAAACTATTGCAAAGAAAACAACTTTTAGTGATTAAAAGTGACTAAAAATATAAATAAAAGTCAAAGAATTTGAGTGACATTTAATAAAATAAATAAATAAATAAACTTTAAATATAAGAGAAAATTGAAAGAAAAAATTGATTGATATTAGAATTACCTGCAAATTGTATAAACGATAAGGCAGTTCAGTTCAGTTTAGTTGAGTCGATTCGGTGCGAACACAAAATAAGTCCTGATTTGAATGAATAGTGGGCTTAAAATTGATCGGTTTGTTGTCAGATCCAAAATGTTTTCTATAATAGAATTCCAGTTGAAAACCAACATTTGAGAGGAGTTTCAGATCTTTGGCAATGATATGAGTGCTGACAAACAGTCATCCTATGAGACCAACAAAGAATAATATCGTTAGTTATGAACTGTTTGTCTATTTTTTAAGCACTAAAAGAAGTTTAAGAGTTATTAAAGTAAAGTCTTTTCTAAATAACTGTCGAAGTAATGGACTTTGAGTTTGATATAAACATTTGATAAAAAAACAAATTAATATATTTTCGTGGATTTTATGCAAATAAAGGGCTAATAGTTATTAAACTCATTCGACTGTAAAATATGATTTGAAATAAAAGTTTGCAAATTCCTAAAGAAATATATTTACTCTTTTAAAAATATTCATTAAAATGTCGACCATTAAAGTCGGCACAAATTCATTAAAAAGTAAATTATTTAAAATAATTGTTTTTAGAAAAAGTGGTTTTACTTTAACCAATCAGTTTTTTAGACTTTTTTTGGTGAAACAATTGATTTGATAAACGAATTGATAATTCGATAAAAGTTTGTGATTTAAGACAAACTAACGGATACTCAAAGGATTGGATACACAAATAATTTTTGTAGCGAACAGTCACTAAGTATGTAATATAAAGTGTTGGTCACGAATATAGACAATAGAAGATCGCATCAAAACAATAGTTTTGTCCAAAAAGTTTTAGGAAATCAATCGAAAGTATAGATGAGTTTATCGGAGGAGAAATGAAAAGAAATTGTGAATTAGGAGTAAGACATGGCTCAGACTCTCATAATAGTTTTGCTCCAATGCGTGTCTGCTCTGGGAATTCGTTATTGTTTTTTAGATACAAATGCAATCATTGGAAACGCCTAAGGGATCAGATGTGAGATTTTTACCGACTCTGAGCCTAAAGCACAACACAGATGACTGAATAGGACTGTTGATAGAGTGAGGAAAACCAAGAAACGCAACTAAAACAATAAGGAGAGAAAGAACACAACTTTACAATTCAGGAAAAAAGCTTCTCTTCCCCTCTCTATCCCTCTTTGTATCTATAGTATAGATACTAGGCTATTTTGAAGCCAGATTTAGTTCTGAATTTTCTTCAAACCACTGATTCACTCTTATAATAGGTTTTGTTGAGAAGAAACACAGAATTACTCACCAAAAGTGTTGTGTCAGAAACTCTTAAGAGTGTATGTACTCGTGTTGTGCACTTTTTGCCACTCATTGACTTCAAAATGTTATGTTTAATACTTTAGATTTTCTCAATTAAAAGGAAGAATACGATTCACAAAAGATAGCGCACAGATGTGTTCACTAGTTTTATAAACCAAAACATCCAACACAGGGTAAGTGTCAAACACAAGGATTGTCTCTTTAAGGGCATAAAAGAGTTGTAAAACTATTTCATTTGCGAAACGGTTTACGTGTTCTGAAGTTAATCATCATTTTTCACGTTTATATATATAATAGTCATTATATTAATGTCTTTTTTAATCGATTTTATAGTTTTGTAATGAAAATAATGAATACTTTATTCAGAAATTAAGACAAATATCGGAATCAAATCCTCTGAATTTAATCAATTATCACAGTTTCTGGTATTGAATATTGGGTGCAATCATTCCATTCATTGAAATTAATGAACATTTTGTTAATCAATTAGATTTAGACTTTAATTCACACATAATTGCGAGGAATCACCAAAATTAATACTCAATTAAAGTTTAGAAAAGTTTTCTTTGAAATTAAAATCGAATTAAAGGAATATTTTTGTCAATATTTGTTAAAAATAGTTTGGGTCCACTCATATGACAAACTTTGAACAAAGCTATTGACATATCAGTGAAAAATCTTATATAATCTCATAATCGATGAGTGCCTTCCAGAGAGAAACTGATCGGTTGTGAACTGTTCTCCAAAAAGGCAGTCATTACAGCCATACATTAGGACCATAAGAGTGATATCATAGCTGTAAGACATCAAACTTCACACAAAGTAATCAACTAATGAAAAACCAGTGAAGACATATCGACATAAATGACAATTCATTCTTAACTCTTCACTGGACACTCATATGTTCGTCCAATTTGATTGAAGAGTTCCTAGTACAAAAGAGTAGAAAATGACTTATTTATGGCTTTCTTAAAGTTATACCTTTACTTCTTATCAAACAAATTTGCATGTTCATTTATTAGTTGTTAACAGTTAATAAGACGTTATCAGTAATAATGAATACAAATTTAGTCATTTCACTCAAAAATTCAATTAAAACTGAGTGTTATTTTGGTAATAAAATGAGATATAAAAGTAATTTATTGGTTTTGATTTTATTTATTTAAGATTAAATCGATTTCTATAATAACTGCTGAGTGAAGACATTTGACCCAATCTTCCAAAAAAGAGTCTTTCGATTAAAATTAGTCAATAAAGTTGTAATTTAAGGAATTAAAGGAGAAAATCGCAAATTCTTATTCTAAGACATGTCAAAAAAAAAGTAAAAGTGAGCTATATATTCAACTTGGATATTTAAGTAGTATAATTTGTTTGTTATAAGAGAAGAAACTAATTTTGTTTTGTGAAACACTTATGGAACCCATTTTCTCAATTATTCATAAAATTAGTTAAAACAAAGAATAAAAAGAGTGAAGAAAATCATAAAATTAATAATAATTATTCTGAAAAAGTTTTACATTAAGTTTTACGCCAAGACTTGTATTCATTTGATTTTCTAATTCATTTATTATATTTAAAGTTGACTTCAGGTCATATAAATAATTAATTTTTAATTTCAATTTCATAAAAATAGATATAAGATGAGCAAGAATACTTTATTTACATGTTTACAATTTTATCATAAGTATTGATATTTATTTAGAAAATTTATTGAAACTCTTTATTAATAATACTTTAATGAAAATATTGTAACAAATTAATTGGTGTTCAACTAAATGGCATCACTTATTAATCTGGTTATGTTCTTGGAAATTCAATTATGAAATTGAACCTAATCTTGCAGTTCGGAAGAGATGTTCAAGAGATTAACTCTTGGGAAACATTCATCAGCTGTTCAGCACTGAATTAGCTCTCATTGGAATTAATTTGAAAATATTAGTGAAAATTTTACGAATTGTGTATTAAAAATATAAATCTTTTATTAAATTCAAAACTTAATCCGCAATAAAAATATTGAAAAACATCTCAAAAATATTTTGTTAAGAAAAGGCCTTATTTTTCAAAAGAGTTCTCTTAAAGTATTTTTTATATAAAAAAGAGATTTTATACAAAAAAAACTTCAAAAATCGATTGAATAGAAATTTAAACGAACAGTCGGTTTAAAATTTAATACCAGTGCAGACATATTTGGATCAGTTGTGCAAAACTTTTCTTCTTTAAGGAATAATTGACTTTTGATCAATAAATGAGAGATTACTTCCGTTTCCTCAATGAATGTAATAAATCCGAAAAACATTGAATTCATTTTTAAAGCATTTTTTAAGAACTCGACTATTCATTGAATGCATGTTTTGAATGGGATTTTACGAAATAAAATGAAATGAAATTTTTTATATTTGACTGTCATTAGGAAAATGGTCGCAATAATACATGAAAAAGAGATAAACAACTCTATTGAATGACAAATAGGAATTTCAATGTAAAAATGAGATTGGACAAATTTTATTCAAAAGCTAGATCATCATAGTTTTTTTCGATTATGCATACTTGGATTTGACAATTTCAAATTGAGCTAGCACATCTTTTGAATAAACGATTCGATATCCAAAAATACTGGATTTTCATTTGAAAAGCGATGACACTCTTTCTCTCATTTCATATTCAAAATCGATTTCTCTATGAATTTCTGATTAATTCACAAATTTTTGGGACTAATTTACCATGATCATTATATAAAAATGCATTCCTGGACAGATTTAAGCAAGTTTAAAGGTATAATAAACTTCTTTCAACTTTTAACTGTTTAATCAAATTTCATAAAAAATTAATATTTGAACGAAATTTGTTTATATATTGTAATGAATAATAACTTTTATAACAGAAATAAAAACTTTGAAAATTGTATTCAATATATTCAATGTTTTTATCGTTCACTTTATTATCTTTTGTTGTTAAAAGCACTCATTGTTTCCATAATTAAAGTCATTTAATGTTGGAATTAAGACTTTTTATGACAATTAATGTTAATTATATTTAATGACTTAAATCAATATTAAAACAAATATTTACGAAAGTCAATCAAAAACTTGTTTCTAATAAAAGTTATCATGGTAATATAAGTATAAAGAAAATTATCTCTACACCTTGTTAAATTAAGTAAACAATGTAATGAATGTAATAGATGCAATTTATCTAATAAATTATTATTATTAGTAATAATAATCAAAATAAAATTGAAAACATAACAACAAAAATGACAACTTTTTTACTTAAACAAGACTTACATATAGAAAGTCAGTTCAAGAGTTCAAAGAGCAAAACCTCTCAACGATTATCAAATATGAGCCCTAACTTTCCTTAAACATTGAAGCAAATATCTGTTCCTAAATAAAATAAATAGAAATAAAAATTTTAATTAAATTTTATTTCATATTATTTATTTCTATTTAAATTAAAATAATATTTATTTTTGAAAATTTTCCATGGTAAATAGTCATGTAACTTAAGTGTCTATAGTGGTGTACAAATTAAAAGGCGAGCGATTCGTTCGAATATCTTGTTTAGCATTTATAATATTGAGGGGACTCTTAATTTTCACATCACTCTATCACTCTATAGCTTACATATAAATGTCATGTTTTTGAAAAAGAGATACAACAAAGTTATGTACAAATAGTATAAACATTGTCTAAAAAACAGTATTTAACTAAAGGCACAGAATATTTGATAAAATAACATTGACTTTTACAAGAATAGTTTAGATATAGACAACATTACTATTTTTATATACTATTTTAGACTATTCCGGGCTATTCCAGGGAACTCCAAGTAAACCCCAGATTTTAACGATTTGTTAAGAATTCTATTTATAATTTGTTTGAATATTGAATATCAAACAAAACCTGAAATCGTTAGCGAAAATTATTTTCAAAGAATTAATTGAAATTATGTTTATTTTATAATAACAATGAATTTAAAAGTGGGTTATTGTCGACAAAAGTCATACCTATTTATTTAATTCCAGTATATTTCAAGACTTTATTTATATAAGTTTTGAGTATTTATTACAAAAGTAAGAATCATTTAAATTATGTTCAAATATTGACCTAGATCCAACTTTACATTTGACATACTTTAGTATTATTGGTGTTTTCCTTTTGATCTCTTTCTTGCAATTCTTGTAAGTCTTAATACAAAGTATATCTCCAGACATTCCAACGAGAATTGCATTTAAACCCTTATATCTGAAGAAGAGATGCCTTAGAATTGAGTTCAAAATATCTTTCAATATATGAAAATGAAAATCGAGTCAGACTTTGAGGCCTTAATTTAATGCAAAACACAATTCATTTCCATCCAATGAATAACAAATTTTGTGTTCAAAAAGCATTTTTCGGATCAAACTCTGGACCCAAAAGAAGTGACTCTCATCCAAAAAAAAGTAATAAATGGTTTTTAATTTGATTGTCAGTTAGACCTCAAATGAAAAACAATAGAAATTATTGTCTCAATTGTTATTTGAATGGTTAAATAATTTTATTATTCAATTGTGACTTCGATTCAAATGCAAAAACAATCAAATTGTTAGCAATTGTCTCATATGTCTTGAATGCAATTTCAGCACAAAATAACAATAATAGAGAAGTGAAGAGAAATACATTTTCTGTTCGCACGTAGTGTTGACTCAGCTCTCGATTAGTGCTAGAAATCAATGGCAGTACAAATAAACCAACAGTTAATTATGGCTTCAACTTTATCTAATCTCTCGGTGTTTATAAAAAAAACTCCAAAAAATTCTTCAATTCGTTGTTTATTTGCATTTAATTAAAGAATAAAATTCTTAATTACAAGAATTATCCGGTTTTAGCCTTAAAAACATCTATTTAACATAATAAATTGAGCAAGATTATTCTCTTTTCACTCTTTACTGATTGACTCACATTAATCCACAATTAGTTAATTAAGTTTTTTTGGCATAAATTTTGCACATAATTATGATTGTTATACAGATTATAGAATCTAATAGAATGTAATAGAATGTAATAGAACATTGAATATAAGCCCTAATCTTTTGCAAAAAATTATTAAGTTATATATTCTTGGTATAAAACTAAGACAAATGATCAAAATAGAGCTAAAATCAATTGAATTTCGTGCAAAACATTAATTAATTATAAAAATCATTAAGCAATGAATGGAAAAATATTTTATCCCATTTAGAATAAGAGACGTCTCAACAGAGGATATATAGAAAGACATCAAAAATTAATTTAATTTATTATAAATTTAATTCAAAAATCAATGAATTCAATGTTATTTTCGCGTCAATGAATAAATGGTCGAATATTTGTGCCATTTGTGCCTCAATTAGTATTTATTCAGTGATGGGTTACTTTTGAAACTTGTCAAAATTGTTTTGTTTTTACTAGTTTATGTATTACTCTACATGAATATATGATCAGGAAACTTCAATTTAGTTTCCAATTATAAGTATATCTCATGAGAATGATCTTGCTAAATAAATCAATAATAAAGAAAGAAAATAATCCTTCAAATTTTTGCTGAATCTAGGTTCTTGGAAAACTAATCTAGAACACTTTGATTAAAGGCTCAATTTTGATCTGATAAAAGAGTATATTTAAAAAAATATTGTGAAAGGATTTTGTCGATTATTTCAGCAAAAATTGAGTTAAAGATCACGTCTTTGGATAAAACGGTTCCAAGAATTGACTCAATAAACAGAATCCAAACGAAAAGTCAGTCAACGACTAATAAATTTAATTTACTTTCAATACTTAAACTTTGAGAAAATTCTGAGAAAATGTTGAAAAAGTTTAATAAAATTATAAAATTAATAATTTCTAAAAATTATTACCTCTTATTCTGTGTGAGAAACCAATCAAAATAAATGGGAGACAATGGATCGCCATATTTTCCTAATGGGTCTGTCGTCGAGCGAATACAAATTTGCCAAAACAGGAGACTTTCACAACAAATTGATATAATATTTAGAGTTTAGTCTTGGTCATTAGGCCTTATTGCAATACTTAAAGTGAGCTAAAGTGAACTAAAGTGAACGAGGCATACAATAAACTTTAATGTCTTCAACATTTGAATCACAGAATATTCTTTTCCATATTTTAATACTATTATCAGTTAAAAACATTGAAGTGAAAAATGGCAACAATTAAATGACTTCACTCATTCCAAGTCCACTCATTGCCGGCAAAGAAGTTATAATTAAAGCAAAAAACAAATGAAATGAGTATTGATTTTTTAAATCCTTTAAAAATGAATAATTTGAGCCTAAATTCAATTGGAATAAAGCAATACTAGAGTGAAATGATGTCATCGATTGCATTATTATTAGAGACTATGAATGTGTGCTATTTTGCTGATCAAAATAATTCGGTTCTCATATCAGTGGCTATTATTGTCTATTAGAGTAAAGCACTCCATATTGTCGTCACTGAGTATTACTGACTATAATCAAAGTCAGTACAAACTCAACAAAGTTCTAACCAAACATTGAATAAGTATATTAAAGGCTGATATTATATTAAGTCGAAGCAATGACCAAGGTATTTATCATAGAATAAAAGCAAATCTTTTGGATTCTAGAAATTCCGAGTCAATCAACAAAAATATTAAATCCCATAAAATGAGTTTAGAATATTAGTAAAGCATTAGTTCTAGTACTAGTACCTTGCTCCGTTTATAATTTAAGACCTATAATGAGATCGACATTTGTTTTGTCTTTTATATATTAATGTTTTTATTTTTCTTTTATATTTCGTTTAATATATATTATTAGTCAATAAATACTGAAACGATTGATATATAATTGTTTATTTGGAGACATTATTTCTTCATCAAGACAAAATAGATGATCTAGCAAGAATTCTAACTAGATATGGGTTTTAAAGCAAATTGTTGTGAAGTGGGAATCTTTTGGTCCGGAATTCAATTTTAAAAATTTCAACATATTTTGGTGACAAACGATAAAATGATTGTCCAAAACATAAAACAATAAAGTAAAGAGAACTAACCAGGATATTTAATTTGTCAAAAACTTTAAAAGATGTCTAAATTTGATAAGAATCCACGAAATAAACAACAAATGCTTTATATTTAATGCTTAAACTATTTTAATAAGTGTTAACTATTATAACAATTTTGGTGATCCAACAGAAAAATATGTGAGACTCGAGGGGTTGAGTCCATTCGTTCTTCAAATATATTCGGATGAGAAAACGTTATATAAAAAGAGTGAAAAAACATTTCTTATTATTCGCTTCAATACTCTAATTGAAGCGCTCATCAAAACAGTGGTTCTTCGTTGAACTCTTAGGGATAAAACTCTCATTTATTGTATTTTCATAAAAAATAAGTGAATATTTTGTCGATGTTTTGACGAAACAAAGATTTTATTCAAAATTTATTATAAATAAAACATTTGAAAGAATCAAAAGTCAGACTTATTTATGAATTCTGCAAATATTTTTCGCAAAGCAGTTGACTTTTCTGCCCCAACAGTCAGAGGACAGAATAAATGATATTCCATTTGCAGGAATAAATTAAGACGAAAAGAAGATTCATTTGCCATTTGCTGACTGTAATACTTATATATAGAAGATTCGTATGAATAACTCAAATGAATATTTTCTGTTTTTCAGATAAAATTATAGATTTTTTCACATTTGTAGCACAGAATTAGTATAGAATTAGCACAGGATGGCTGAACAGAGAAGACAAACTGCAAAATTAATAATCCTCCGGCAATATCACAATAATTAAGAGTAATGTTTGAATTATTCTATATTTTGATTATATATTTCCAGTATTTCTCTGAAATAATTGAATTCAAAGTTTAGGGAAAAGCAATGAAAACGAAGAAACAGAAAATTCAATATTTTGTGCCCTAATATGTAAGTGTAGTATAATTTTAAATAATTTAATTTTATTATATGACTCAACACTAGGACTCTATTTAACTATTGTTTAAATAAAATAAACTAAACTAATTTGAAGCCAAAAATTATATTAAAAAAGAAAAAAAATCATTAAATACAGTGTTCTCTAAGTTTAGATAATCATTAGAACAACAAATAGTATGACTTTCTCTTAAACGGAATGAAAAGTTATCGGATTTCTTCATTGCTTTTATGCCGTATTTGCAGTTCATTCCATTTGATTCCTGTCTCTCTTTTCTATGATCTATAGGTTTGCTATTTTTCGACCCAAAACAACATTCACTTCAGGTTAGTTTATGGGATATCTTTGAGCGCTGTTTTCTCAGTCTCTGCCACAGTTAAAACACAGGACTCGTATTAAAAACCAACGATTCAAAGGTCTGTCAACGATCTCAGAGAATCAGAGACGACATAAACACATGAATTCAGTGCTCGCATTCAGTTCATCATCAAATAAAATCGATGGCATTCCCAGTATTTTCTTCTCTCACTTTCCTTATGTTTTCCCTATCCTTAAGAATCTGTTTGTGTTGAAGAAACAATTTTTTTCAACACTTTTTTTATATAAAAAATTATATATAAAATACTTGACTAAAAAGGGGGTAAAAACTAAATAAAAAGTCGAGAAAAAATTCAATGAATTTTAATGTGTTATTCAAAGTGAAAATCGATAAACAAAATAAATGAAATCATTTGACAGAGTATTCTGTTTATTGAATAAATAGTAAGTCTTTAAAAATCTGTAATTAAGAAACAAAACGAACAATAAATAAATAGTCGACTGTTTTGAGTGAATATTTCATATGAATTGAAATCAAAATAAAGTGTTTGTGAAATGTTTTTGACTTTAATAAGAGTAATATATCTGATATTAACTGATATTAACAATTAATAAAATGCAAAATATTTTCTGTTATTGAATTTTATACGAATCTCTTCTGAAGACTTGACTCAAATTCTGGATCACTTGAAGTGATCTCAAATCAAATGAATAGATATATAAACTATTTCTGCAACGATTGCATTCGATATTCAAGAGCTGAAAAAAGCAGGTGTTTGCAAGATTACACTCTTTCTAAGTTTATTTTAACGAGTTATCTAAAGTAGTTTCAGATATGGATGTCTTCTAAATATAATTTCAAATGCATTTAAGTTGAGGAGGGGTACAATTTTGTAGTAGCATTGATAACAAGCTCATTTGAAAATAGGCTGACCCATTCTATTTGGCAAAACAATACAATAGAAAAGAAGAAAATCGATGGAAAGTCTATGATATCGAGCAATAAATTAGATGAACTCAGTTTGTCTTCACTATAGTCTATGTTTATATGTTTAGCGCTTTACCGGAAAAACCAATTTTTTACGATTAGGACTTCATTTAGTTTTGGCTAAATTTATATATAAATCGAAATATTTTCCAATTTTCTGTTATTTCTTTGAAACACAAGAATTGAAGAAAGAATTTGATTGAAAACAGAAATAACTAAAAACTTTTGCCGAGACTTAAGAAATGGATTACAAGAAAAATAAACGAATAAACGAATTCACTTTTGCTTACAATACAATCGAATGTGATTTTCGGGGATTCTTTACATTCAATTTGTTTTTGTTTGCCTTCGGAAAGAAAATCAATTTTAAACTTATCCACAAAATTTTGTAGTTTTATTGGCAACTCATAAGAACTGACGGCTAAAAATGATGTGAAAACAAAAGCAATTTTGAAGAAATAACTCAACATTGGTTTGATTGCAAGAATACATTCTCTTTCGATTTCTGATTCATTCAATTCTTTTCACTTATTCTTATAAATCTTTGATCTATTTCACTGACAAAATAGTTTGCTAGCTAACTTTTCATCTTTTATATTATAGATAAAATGCTAATTATTAGCTCATATTATATTTCGCACAATATTTGTAACTCATAATTCATTTATTGCAACAAAAGGAAAAAATTGTTTTTCAATTGAAATGTTTTGTAAAAAAAATTGAAATAAAAAAACATTATTTTATTCCAATGAAATAGAAATAATTCATAGGAAATGAAAATTCTAATATTTACCTAGTAACATTTAAAAGCTAATATATGGCTATTTTAAATAAACAAGATTATTTGAATAATTTTACTCATGTAATAACATGTTATGTCAAAAACAAAGAATTCTAAGCTATAAATTTGGGGAAAATATTAACAAACAAAAAATGCTTTTAAAAATATTGATAGTTTTGATGCTATCAAAACATTTTTTATTAAACATCAAATTATGTCTGAAAATATTGTGAAAAACAAAAAAGTTATTAATAGTGATTTTCCAGTGCTTTTATATTTTAATTTCTAAAATGTACTTGACTACTAAAGTTGCCTAATGACTCTGTTGAAATGCTCTTTTTAATTTATAAGAGGTTAATATTGTGCTTGAATATAAATTTCCTATAAATTCTTTTAAAGCAATTATTTAAACATAAATTCCTTATTTTAAGTAAAATTTTATTAAAATCAGGAAAACCTTAAAATGACGTTCTTATAGAAAATCGTTATAAATGACAGACCGCTCATAAAATTTGACTTTTTTTGGAGAAATCGTTTTAAGAATCAAATGATTTATGAAAAGTAAATCGATTTTTAAAAAAATAGTCCGAATCGAGTGACCAATAATAGGATAGTTTATAGAAATTTTCAAAACGACTTAATACTTAACTATAAATGCGTTTCATTTTGAATCAATGGAAAGGAAGACGAAGAGTATGACTTATAGACAAAGACATACCGTTCTCTTTGACCCGAATATCAGGTTCTCAAAGGAATACTTAAAATTCTGAGATCACAGATAAAAGTTTGAAAGCGTCCAAATTCTTGGCTCTTCTTAAGTCTAATAGATTTGAGTCGATCTCCAAAATAAATGTATTGAAAATACAATTTTTTTGATCTAAAATCAATAACTATTATTTGATCTCATTTTGTGATGACCACGATATCAACCAAATGAAAAATACCCTAATTTTTGATAAAAAGAATGAATTCAATAGAAGTCGTCAAATTTGGATTACCTTGTATGTTTCTATTTTAAATAATTCATTATATAAATATCTGATGCTTTGAATTTTCAATTCAAATAAATTTCAGTTTTGAGTAAAGACTGTTTTCTTTTAAGTTTTCAATATTTTAGCTGAAATCTCGGCTCAAATCTTTACAAATGATTTCTAGTATTGAAATAAAAGACAAAATAAAAGATTATTATTATTTCCCATTATTTCAATAAAAGAAAAACATCGCTTACATTCCCTGACATACAAATGGTACAAATGGTACAAATGGTTGGACAACTTATTTCAAAATGAGCGGAACAAATAACCTTAAAGATAAGATGCAATTAAAGGATAGATGAACCAAGATTAGATTTTATACTAGCCATAATTATAAAATAATGGTTTGTTTTAACATTTAGTCCTAATCTTTAATAAATTATAGAAAATTAATGAACTCATATCAGAGTTGGACAACACTTTCTTTGGTTTTGGATTATTTAAAAAGTATACAATAATGGAGTGACATCTCATTTAATTTCTGATCTGAATATAAACTATTTATTATTCACAAAATTTATAAAAATGATTTTTTTGTGTCAAAAGTTGCGAAAATTTCAGATAAATAAATGATTGTCTGTTTGTGTGACCGCAAGATATAAACCGAATCACTTTATTTGAAATATTGAGTGTCTTTTATCCATGACTTGTCTTTAAATAACTACAAAAACTTCACGCAAAATGTCGACCGATTGGCTCAAAAAAAATTGTGGACACTATCGACACAAAACACAACTTTCAATACCTGAAAAGTGGGATATTTTTTGACATTTGGCTCAAAATAATATTTTTTGTTCCACTCTTTTGTCAATTTATTTTGCATTAGTGTTTGTTTTTTATAAAGGGTTTAATGTTAACCTTGAATTGACCAAGTTCTTTTTGTTGTTGTTTCATTTGGTGCTGTTTTTTGCTTTTAGGAAAATAGACAACAGATTGACATTTAAGTCCAATGTTTGTATAGATTTGAAGTTTTCAGCCTTTCTTTTGTTCAACTTTAAGGATATTTCAAAAGGACTTAAGACAACTGTTCGAAGTTAAGAGTCAAAACCGGAAAAATAGGTCGGAATATCGTTAGCCATAAAACCGAAAGAAGGCTTTTATTGCACTAAAAGTTGAATAAATGCAAATCTAATGTCATTCAGAACTGAATAAAGTCTCTGACAATCGATTGGATAATAAAAAGTAAAACAATTGAAAACTCGTGATTAACAATAAATTCAAAGGATTTAGACTTCGATCAAACCCTTTGTTTATCAATTGTTTTATTCAAAAAAACGATTAAACGATTTAATTATTTGAAAGTAATTTCTCTCAATTCCTAACCGATTGTCAATTCTCTCAAAAAAAATATCAATTCATATAAATTATAATATTTGAGTCACTAAACACTTGTAATCAGGAATTTTGAGAAAATGTTAACTGATTTTGAAGCCGAGTCTATCATCAATAGAAATTTGGCGAAAAAGCCTCAGATTAATAACAAACTCCGGATGGCATTATTATTGGTGGCAACTATCAAAGTTGGTTTACTTTTCGCTCTGCATATCTTTATGTATCCCTATTATCCTATAGCTTATTATAGTCTCCGATTTTACAATTGGTACTTCCACATTTTATTATTCTATTCTTTCATCTCAAGTTATGTGACCATTAGAGCCATTGGATATAAGTCGGAAACCCTTCTGTTAGGCGTTGTATTGAGTGAAACATTTCTATCTCTTAATTATCTCAATATTGACGGATATTATCTGTTTTTGGGTAAATATCATTACTTAAGATAATTCCAACTAAAGCTTCACTTCAGGTATAAATGTGTTTGGATGGGAGAGGACATGGTGGCAGCTCAATTTTTTGCATATTACGATGGGTACAGTTCTTATTTGTTTCTTTTGTACTTCAATCGGATGCTTTCGACTCTACAAACAGTTAAAAGTCATTAATATATGGTATAAAACAAATCAATTGGTTTGGACTTCGGATGACATCAAAAATATTGTTAACTCGAAAGAAGTCAAAAAACAAAACTAAAACATTTTATCTAAATTTAATTCAAGCATTTGTTTTACTAATTTTTACATTTAATCTATACTTTTAAAAAAATTAACTAATAAATTGTTAACTCATTTTTCAATCGATAGTTATCTTTATCAATCCATATTTGGTAATTTATCCTGAATGAGTTAATAATAAATTTTGGATAATAAAGTTATTTAGATATAAAATAATATAATTAGTTAGTCATCAAAATTGGAATTAAAAGACATTAAATAATTTAAATTTAATTCTTAACATTTTTAACAAAACCTTAAATTAAATTCTTTGGATTCACTTTAGACTCATTGAGAGTAAGGCTTCAAATATTCAAAGAATTTGAATTCAAAGTATCTCTAAATTTATTTAGAGAATAACTCTTCGAAAATGTGTTTTAAATTATTTTTCAATTTTTCACAAAATTTAATTTCGTGACATTCAGTCAAATACACAAAAAGAAGTTATTTTTCTATTGAAATGTTAAACTCAGAGTTATATCAACGATAAGAAATTATTTCCTTTAAATTGAATTCAGATTTCTATCACTTTTGATGTATAAAACATTCAAAATATTGTTTTCTCATTAAATAAAAAACATATTATTCTGTTCTTGTCATATGTTTGATTACTTTTGCGATTCGACTCAAATCTTAGGAATTAATAACTATAATTTGTGACATTTTTTGTCATCAATTACTTCAATCCTATCGTTAATTTTCTAGTATTGGATAAACAAAATGTTATTAATTACTAACAATTGGTAACATTAATAATAACAATACATAATAAATAGATCATTTTAAGTGTGTTTCTCGCATATATTCAAAATTATTTATTGTTTCCTATGAATGATAGATAAGTAGATTTAGTGAACATTAGGCTAATTATAATCCATAACATTTTTGGTTATAAAAGATATAATAAAGAAATAACTATTAGAAACAGTTTGTTTGGATTCTAAATGATTCACAAATGAGTGGTAAAAGTTTTCAAATCATTAGAAACCAAAGTTTTAGTATTTAAGACAATAATCATTCCCAAAAAATGCAAACTTTATTATTACTTATTAAGATATAAATTATTACTTAATTATAATATAAACTATAAATATTTACATTTAATACTTTATTAATTAAGTTAAAAGTACTCTTAAAATACCTAAAATTAATTTCATTAAAAGATAAACTTAAATAGAATCGATTCGCAAAATGAGATCTATTTATAAACTAAATTCAAAGATAAACTAATTTTCTGAAATACATTGGTTTGCAGTGAAGTGGGTTTTAAGGGGGAATACATTTGAGCACAAAACTAGAATCGATTTTTTCATTTCTGCAAATAATTGAAAATAAAACAATAATTAATTGTTTGTCATTGTAAAAGCGGATAATAGCCTTACCTTGTTACATTACAAAATTGTATTTATATATTTATAACAGATTTTTCTGGAAAAATGTTTTGTTTTATATTGATTTATGTTAAGCTTTTTATAAAGTAATCTAGTACAGTTTTTTAGTGTAAAAATCAATAAAGATATTGAAATCATTATTTTTAAGGTAATGTATTGTTACAAGGTTCATTTCGTATTTTTTTAAGTGAATCAAATGAAACATAAATAATATTAAATATTCATATTAAGTATTAGAGCAAAAAACTCGCGATATTTTTATGAAAAACTAAATTAATATTAATTTTATTCAAAAAATAGTTATATTTATTTTGATTATTCTTGAATACTATATTTATTTTTTCAATTAACTTGGACATTTATCAATCTTTATAAACTTCTTGTTAATACATCAAGAGACTCTTGTTCTTATTACAACAACATTGTGTGTTTGTGTGTATGTGTGTGTGTGTGAGTGTGAGAGAGAGAGAGAGAGAGAGAG